>VWYI01019858.1:2594-31328 GCA_013399455.1 Anthoscopus minutus | reverse complement strand
GTTATTCCTATTCCCATATCTCTGCCTGAGAACTCCGTGTTTTCGAGATATAATAATTCGGAGGGAAAAGGTGGGGGCTTACAATTTTTTTCTGCCTTCCCTGACAGATAACTGTCTCAAAAAACCGGGACACTTAGCTACCCTCAAAATTAATCATTTACAGCTGATTTTTAACTTAATACTTGTTCTTAGTAGCTCTGTCTCATCTTGTCAAGCAGCTCTTATACTTTTTTAATTTTCTAAGCTCCTCCTCTGAGAATATAGCTGCTGCCACCAAAGCATTCTTAATATTTATTAAGGCATATATTAAGTAAGATCTGAGTCCATTAACCTTTACAGTCTTCTGCCTTTCCCACCAAAAGTATTGATTTGTTTGCTGATGATCTGCTTCTGAGTTGCAGGGAAAATATCTGGGAAATTATTTTTTCTCCCTTCCCTCTACAAGCCCCATTCTTCAGCCAAAACTCACCACAATCAGTAAACCAGGAAAATCATGAATATGTACTCTGATTTTCCTGGTTCTTGAGATTCATACTTAGCTGACCAGTCAATGTGGGCTTTCACTCTTGCTATGAGGAATGTTCTCCTCTCCTATTCCTATGTCTTGGAGCATCTGGGGTCACCAATGTCTGGGATACTGCTAGGATACTCACCTAATGTTTCCTTGCATTAGTGGGAGCTGAAAGAGCAGAAGAGAATGTCTTAGTTCTTGAGTTTAATCTGTCTTGAGCTTTTGAAACATATTTTGATAATTTCTAAATTCAGATATAAGTGCTAAGTCATATCCAGCTGGCTGTCAACAAGCACTCCCAAATCCATTTCTGCAGAGTAGCTCTCAAGCCACTCTTCCCCCAGCCTGTAGCTCTGCATGGGGTTGTTGTGATCCCTTTGTTTTAGTAGGGTGTACACTAGAGCTGTCCTTTCCAACTAATGCCTTAGGCTTTTAGGTTTTTATATTCTGCATTGGTGGGTGACTTTTGTTCAGGGTTACTGAGATCCTGTCATGGGGTGAAGAAGACACAACAATTCTACTCCAGTTGGGACTCAAGGACACCTTTTCCAAACTTCAGGCTCGAAGTGAAACAATGTGGAAGGAATAGGGTGGGTAAGTAGGACTCCTGTATGCAAATGGATCCAAACATATAAAAAGAGTGAGATCTCGGGACTGGCCCCCTCCCTTTTGCCTCCATTTTGGAGCCATCCATGCAGAGCCTGATTTGTAGCACTGGTACTGTCTGGGGGTGATCTCCCAATAAATATCCTTCATCCCCCTAACTTCATCTAGCTTCTGGTCCAGCTCTTCCAAGCATCACAACCAGAACAACCAACAACCTTTATGCTTGCTTCCCCAAAGCCACGGTAGGACATTGCCCAGTGTGCAGAGCTGGGTCTCAGAGACTTTTCCTGGTAAAAAGAGGGCTGAATGCCTGACATGGCAGCAAAAAAAAAGGAATGGGCATAGGGATGTTTGGATGTGTGATACAGTGCCAAGGTGCTGGATGGTCTGGGAGGACAGTGTTTTGCAGGACACAGTGCACCTCTGCACTTTATCTTCTAAAACCTTCCATTTTTAAACTTTGTTTTTATTATTCCTACATTAATAAGAACAGAAAAAAAAAGATAAAATAGTGGAGCACATTCTCTAGCATAGCTGAAAAAAGATGCTTTTTCAGGTGTAAACATTTTTGAGACACCAAAAAATTCGCAGTTTATATTCTTTAACAGCTTATTGGGTATTGTGATCCGTCAAAGTATGTATGTGCAACCTGCAAGCATTATTTTGCTACTATTATTTGTCCATCATATCACAGATGAACTGTAAGGATGTCATTACAGAGATGATAATTGAGGTTTGCTTATGAAGTGAAACGTTTCATTGCACTGCCCTGACTGTGACAGCATTACCCTTTATATCAAGTGACAGTTCTTGTCAGTGCACATAATACTGGAGTCTATGTGCTTATTTAAACCTACTGTGGTGCATATTTGATATAAGAAGATTCTTCAGCGTAAAAAATGCCACATTGAGTGTGTAATAATTGTACTGATATACCAAAGTAAAAAGAACTAAGATTTTATTCACTTTTTCACTATAATCCCCTCTTCAGAAATCCTTGCATTGGTCTAAGAAAAATCCAAAAACATCAAGGAACTTCCAAAGATGTTACAACTGCCGTCCCCTCAATTTTAAGTGAAAGGAAGTAGGAAAAGATAAAGAGGATTATTCTTCTCAGATGGAGGAAGACTTATTGCACTAAAGATAACTTACTGAGTAGTTATTCTTGGAGCAAATAATAAAGTGCTCTATAGACACAGGTTAAAAGTTCAAGAATGCTATTCAAAAAAAGGTTCAAGAAGACTCCATGTTTTCTGTTAGGGTGATTTCCGTATGTTCTCCATGTCACATGACTGTTCTGAAAAATGAGTTAATGATTATAACTTGCAACTAAATCATCTAATTAGTAATTAGTGTCATGTTTGCAAATTGTTTTAGGAATACAACATCATGAGTTCTAAATGTTATCTTCATCTACAACAATATTTCAATGTTAAGTTATTCATTTATTCTCAGAGAAGTGAAAAAATCAATATACCAACATTTTGCTAGGCATTTGTGCATAGCTAAAAAAACTTGATTTGAGCTCGTACTTCTCCCTCTGTATTATGAGCAGATCTAACTCTTTAGCCAAAGAAACCTCTATCCCTTAAAGAAAGGACAGCCAATTTTCAAAGCTCTGTCAGAGACATGAACTGTTTAATAGAGAAGATGAGAACCTTGAGTACATATAAGGTGAATGAATGTATTATATGTATATATACTGCTATGTATACTAAAAAACCATATGTAATTAAGGGAGGGATGCTTCTAAAAGCTTCTAACATGTAAATCTGAAGCTTGTCACCTTTGCATTTTGCCTAATTGTAGTTATTGATGTTAAACAGAAGGCTGATGAAATAATTAATCCTCAGGCTAGAATTCTATGTATAGTTAGAAAATCTTAAATTGCATCTAGAAATGTCTAGCTATTTTATAATGATTAAATATATTTGTATATTATTAATAATTAATACAATGAAAATGAATGTATATGACTAATTAATAACTAGGAAACAAATCTAACATATGATAAATACCACATTATGCCAGAAATTTGTTTTCCAGTAGCGTTGAGTAGGAAAACCAGTGTGTACCTTATATAAGGTAATATGTGTGAAAACCTAGTTTCAGACGTATTTCTCTGTTCTCTAGCTAGTACAGCTTGTACAAAATTATTTTTGTTGAAGGATGAAAGAAATAAAAAGTTTTGCAAAGCTCAACAAGATTAGAATTTCCATACCAGAGAGAAGAACATTCTCTACATTAAAGACACCCAAAAATATAAATCAATTTTTAGAAGTACTTTATTCAGGACTGTAGAAAAGACATACTATTTAGAGTCAACCTGGTGAGATTATTGGTGTTAAAATTGTCCCTTGGGCAGGGGATCTTGGTGAAACTCTGTCTGGCACCTCCCTGCCCTGCCTGTGGCAGCCAGTGCCAGAGGAATAACTTTTGTGTCAGGTACCAGCAGAAGCATTTGTGTCATGTCTGGAGTTCTAGATTGTAAGGCAGGCTGTATTCAAGCCCAAAATAAATTGCTTTTGTTAAACATGGTATTCATTCAACTGTGCCATTTTGGGAGGGATAATAAATGACTGTGGCTACTTCTCCAGCTGAGCTTCAAAGTCTTCAGCAGTTTGCTTTCATTCTGTAAAGCACTATTGATGACTGTTTATACACAATTTTGTGTTAAGGAACAACAGAACAAAAGCTCAGTGAATGGTAATGAATTTTACAAAGCATAGTGGTTAGTTGGTAAAATATTTGTAAAAAGGCACAGGGAGCTACAAGCAGAGAGCAGTAACGATAATTCACATCACTTGAACTCTACCTGGCTTCATCCCTGAGATGAGGGAGGCTGCACCCAGCCTGGACCCTCTCTCCTCCTCACAGACCTGGGCTTTGCCCTCGTGTCCCTGTGGCTACCAAGCCCATCTGGCAGCTGCAGCAGTGTCCTTCCCTCAAGCTTTTTTATGAAGCAGGAGGCAGGCCAGTGCTGGATATATTGTCTCAGCTTTTCAGATTCTCAAAGGAATGGGAAATGTCCCACACGTCATTGCTTACATATAAGGCAAAGGAGAAAGAGGCTTCATTCAGAGTTCTTTTGTAAATGATAAAGGGCTGGGTTTTTGGGAAAAAAAAAAAGCCTTTATTTTATACCACACTCTTCTGAGTGTTTTCCATTCACCCCCCCCTTGACATTTTCAGCCCTGAGCTCTTATCTACTGTCCAACATGTCAAAGGGTCGTTCCTGTGGAGAGATGCAAAGCCATTTTGTCTGACTTGATTTGAAATCAGTTCCTGTTACCTCAAAACAAGCAGTAGCAAAGACCTTGACATAACCTGGCCCCAAAAAAAAAAAAATATGGCCCTACAAGGAAAAACTGGAAGAGTAGCCATGCATAGGAGAAACACTATGCTCTGGTATATGTTACTTCGAGGTTGTTTATATTAATATTAAAAGGCAAGCTCCAGGGAGGAGATAAATTTACACAGTATAGAATGTGTGCAGATTCTGTTTGTATGATGGAAGCAACACTTGCTGAAAACTCTAAAACTTCCATATATTTTCCATGCAAAACTACATACTTACTTTTCCCTTTCATTACAACTATTATATAAATCATATATTCTTCTTTGTATTCTGTAAGGAAGGATTAATGAACAGGTTGTCAATGGAAAATTCAGTCTCCATATCTCCTATGTAAACATGAACTTTTAGCATTTACCCTGACTAAACTTTTAAAATAAATATCATACAATCCAGCAAATTTTACTGAGGTTTGTATAAAGCTGGAGTTGTTTTATTTTATACACCATCATTATTATCAAAAGCAATTAGCTCAGAGTGACTAGATTAACTGATTACAAAATCTTCTGTGAACAAACATCCACCCTCCCTTTCTAGATGGCACTATGGGGCACATAAAGCTTTCATGTTTCTGAGCATGTTCTGATGTCAGAAGTGACACCTCACTTACTGAGAATAATTTCCTCATTCAACCAGGTGAAGAGAAAATAAATGGGAAATGTGAATTAAAGCTCAAGAGCACATGACCTGGAATTGGCTGGATTGATGCAGACAGATATTAAAATGAAGACTCCCTTGGGCTGCATACTATTACACACCTCTTTTTCTCTTTGTGTGGGCTGTGTGTACCAGGCTCTAGTGTGAGAGCACAAACAGCCTGCTCATGCTTTATTTCTATCAGAAACGTGAGAACCGGGCAGTGATTTGACAGCAGATCTGAAGTGACACTAGCAATAATCTGCACTGGCACAGCCTATTCCTGTCTGGGTACAAGTGAATAATCTGGGTACCAAAATGCATGGTACCCTGCAACTATCAATTAGTTTTCCATAGAAACAACATAATTCTTGCCAAAAGCATGTTTTACTACTTATCCCACTGTTAAAACCAGAGCTGGACTGTCTTAAAGATTAACTTAGCCATTTTCAAAACTCTAAAATGCCATTAAAATCAGGAAGGGCAATGTGGAGAGGAGAAGACACATACTAGTTGCAACTCTCAAGAGGTATGGCTGGTTTTTAAAATTAGGCATTGTCTTCAGTTCAGCTTGTCCTCTTCACTTAGCCTCACCCTTGTGCCCTCTTTAGTTGCACTTCACAGGCTATAATTAAAGAGTGTGTGGAAAGCAAGTCTGCTGTCTACAAAGATACTTAAATTGTATTAAAACCCTGTCCTTAAGGTAGCCAAGAAAACCTCAAAAATATTTTCTATTGTTGAAACTTTTAAAATATATTTTCTCCACTCCTGGGAAGTGGTTGTGAATCCATAAGCTCAAATGCAACATGTACTGGTGTTTTTTTTTCTCTTACATTAATTAATAGGATTCATATAAATACATACAAGAGGCAAATTTGACTTGGATTGCTGCCTTGCATACCTCTAAAGAGACTTCTTTCTCACCTTTACATAAACAAAGCAACTATTAATTTAGCCATATGGAGACTATGTGTAGATTATATGTAGAATAAAATAGGATTGTGTCTCAGATCTGTGGGGAATATTCTCATACTCACATTTAATGGAGAATAAGATGTAACTTCCAGGGCTGTGCCTTTTTCTCTTCTACAAGAAAGCCTGAGGTACTTATAGGGAAATTATTGTTTCAGTGAAGGTTACTTGGAAGACAAATAAAGATGCTATTAGAATGAAACTGCAAATAAAAGAATAGCTAGTGATAATATGCTGTGTAGAATGCTTATTACAATTAACAACTAAACCTTTGTCATTTAAATATTTTAAAAGGTTTGCTGACCCTTAATTCTCAAAAGAATGAGAGTGATTGTTTGAATTCAGACTGGTCATGCATCTGATCAAGTATGTTGAAAACAGATGCTGCCCAGCTGAAGTTTGTTTAGCTTGTTCTTATTCAGATCTCTGCTGTGTATGGGGTAGTGAGGCCATTAGCATTTTGTGATAAAGAGCAGCACGTTCACAATGGGGTGGAAAAAAAAATGCTTAGCTGCTCTAAGTCAGTCATATTTATTTGTGTATTCATGCCTTCAGACTCAGACCTATAAAAATGAATTACTTATTTAAATAAATTTCACTGAGAGATAATAGGTTTAGTATTTTCAAGAGTTCAGTACAGTGTTTTCATCACTTGAGAGGAATTTATTCCTCTTGTTTAAGAGGCACAAGTTTTATTCCAAATACACTATGTATGGAAGATAGCCAGTCTGTATGTAATGAAAACACAAGGATTTATGGAACAATTTCACAAAAGATAATGATTTTTTCACGGGTGTCCATAAACACTCTGTCTATAAATATTGGCCATTTTTAATATATATATACATGTATGTAAAAGGCATATAGGGCTTTAAACTGAAAAGAGGGTGGGTTTAGATATTAGGAAGAAAGTATTTCCTATGGGGGAAGTGAGGCACTGGCGCAGGTTGCCCAGAGAAGCTGTGGATGTCCATCCCTCAAAGCATTCAAGGCTTGATGGGACTTTGAGCCACTTGCTCATTGCAGTGAGGTAGGACTAGGTTATTTTTAAGGTCCCCCCCAACACAAACTGTTCTATGATTCTATGATGACTTTTCAAGTGATCTAAGGAAGGGAGTAAATTGCCTGAACACCCTTGGCCATGGATCACCTAATCTTGTTTGTTTGTTTGTTTGTTTGTTTGTTGTTTGCTTGTTTGTTTCCAGTCACAAAATATTGGGACACTTCTCTGGGAAACTGGAAAGGCACAGACAATGAAATATTTTAATGAATAAAGAGATTTCAGCCCAAAATACTTATCCTGCCTGGTGTTGTATGCTAATACCATTTCCATACCATTTTGAAATAGAAATGCAATATAGAAAAAAAAGCAAGAAAATTCTTCCAGCCTTATTTGTGAGTCTGACTGCAGATTTGCATTGCTGGATTTCGTCATTTAAGATTCTGTGCTGGACTTAAATACCATGGTAATGGGTAATGGGAAAGGGTGAAGATCTTGTCACCAACATCTTGCTGTGTCTATTTGCTTTAGTAAAATTTTCTCTTGAAAACCTGTTCAAAAGCATTAAGAGCAATGAGCCTGAGTGGCTTTCACTGAGGGTATAATTTGAATAACAGGGACTTATTCAGATGTAGCAGTGGCCTAATTTGTTTGGAGGCCCTTTATTGTTAGAGATGCAAGAAAAGAAAAGACCTCAGAGAACACATTGAGTTCATTGATGGCAGTTAGGGAAAGAAAATGTTATTGCTCATAAAAAGAACATATTCACCATGGAATCACTAAAAGTAAACACTAAATCCTGTGGTGTTTTTTAATAAAGGGTTTAATTTAAAAGAAGAATTGTGCTTTAAACTTGTGTGGGTTTTTTTGTTTTGTTTTGGTTTTGTTTGGTTTTTTTCTCCTAGAAGACACAAACATCTTAAATACCTGTTGATAGATCTGTACACATTTGGACCAAACTCACAAACATTCATATAGTTCTAAACAATTCTAGCATCTTTGAAACAATATTGCTATGGTATGGGAATCACTTAAATCAGTGGGTGCAAGAACAAGTCTGTTTTACCAATAGATGTGGAAAGAAGGCAAACAACAGTTAAGCTGCTTTATAAAACCAGATGACAGAAATAATAGCAGCCTCCAGACCAAAAATAGACATACATCTTCATCCGGAATGAAAAGATATGCAAATCTCATGTGGGTGTAAGACTTTGCTGAATTGTATCTAAGGATATTTAATAGAGGTCAGCAGCTTGAAGACAGTGTTGTTTAAGAATTTAGAATTAATATTCCATTGTTTCTCACTTAAAAAAAACCAGTTTCCCTCCGCTCTGGATAAAACTTCTGTTCATCCTGGAGGAAGAGTTTCAGTACTTGCAAGAAAAGCAAACATAAGTTTCAGAAGTTTATAAGAAAATCTCTTCCAAGTATAGCAATCCCACCTTCTCAGTTTATATTCTCCCACTCAGTGAGCCAGAGGGTCAAAATCACCTTTTGACTCAGAGGCTGGAACTTCCTGGAGCACAATGTATATGCTCATTTTCCTGCAGGTTTAGGCATGATGGTGCAGTACAAAAACAGCACAGGGTGAACTGGGGGTGCTGCCTGGTGTTTGAGTTCTCCCCTACAAGTTCAGATGGTGTTGATTCCCCCAGCAGAGAACTGAAGTCTCTGGGTGCTACCTCTTTCTTTAGAGTTCCAAGCACTGACACGGTGACACGCTGAAGGGGATTGACACACTTCCTCTTATCAGAGACCTTTAAACCTCCAGTTTAAAACTATGCAGCCAGGTTGATCTGAAATTAGGAGTCTTTTTCTGGTAGCCAAACACACATTTTTCAGTGTTGCCTGAATTTTCAGTGAGTTTACCAAAATATCCTTCAGAACAGAGATAGACTTGACCTTTCTGTCTCTCATCTTCCAAATGGCCTCCAAAGTAGACCAGACAGGGGCCTCTACTCCAGGGCAATGAACTCTAGTTGCCACATTATGTCTTACAAAAAGAAAGATCATTTAGGTCAAGAGGAGCATTTGTGTCTTTAGGGATCTAACTGCAGTGCAGCAGCCAGAGAGCACAGGGGCTAAGCTAAGCCATGCTCCACACCTGTGCTGAACTACTGGCTCACTTCTGAAATCCTGCCCTGAGGGCTATATGATCTGTGAGTAGTGTAAATACATCCTGCTTCAAAATAAGGGCAAGGAGAAAAGGGATGCCATGCAATACTTTCATAGTTGAACATATAAAAAAATCCTGTATTTTTTAAATGGCAAATAAAATGAGGTACAACAGTGTCTGATATATTTTTTCTATAGAAAAAGAAATGTGAAAGCAAAGATTTGGTAAGCTGGAACAGATTCTTATTTAATGAAGCTGTTTAAATGGCTAATTTTGTCAAATATGGCACTGAGATTTCATAATTTGATATGGAGAGACTGCTCACAACTGACTCAGTTTATACAAGAAACACTTTTTCTTAGGTAGAGATAGGAGTTCAATTTCTTGATTTGGTATCAAAATATGGCAAAACCCTTATCAAAAGAATGCACTATTGCAACTAGTGACTTGTTTTGGTTTGAGGACTTAAACTGCAAACATGTAAGCAGCGGCCATGGCTTTCATTACCATAAAGCATCAATTTGAAATGGCTGAATTAGTAAGTAGGATGTCCACTTGAAAGTTTTTACAAGGTTGAATCTTAAAATCAAACTATAATCAGCAGGCTATGTACTCTCAACTGAGCATCTGTAAATATTCATTAATGACACCAAAAATACAAGAAAAAATACTAATGTGAGAGATATTCAGCTTAAATCCAGTTCATTCCTTTTTAAATTCAGAGATCAACTGCTCATCTAATACAAAACTTCATGCAAATTAGGCAAAATAAGATGATTTTTCTCCCATCAAATTATAAAAAAACAATGCAGGAAAGCAAGAATTTTCCTCCTTTTAGTAGTCTTGCATCTCTCCATAAATAAGGATTTTACCTGGATTACACTTGAAAGTTATGTTAAAACAAGGAAATCAAAGACTACTACATTATACTCTGATAATTTATCTTGTACAGATTTTGTGTAAGACTGTGTCAATGTAAGGAGCAAGGGACCTAGAAAATCCAAAAGACAGCCTTTGTTTTCCTTTCTGGTTTAATCACCTGGAATCATTAACCAAGAACACATTACAAGCGTGGGGGTTGGCTCATATCTGTTGCCTTTTCTTTCCCAGAGAGTGAATACTAGAAGCCCAGGGTCCAGCTCCTACAGATGTCCAAGGAGCTGTCCCAGACTGTGGGTGTATCTGGATCCCACTTTCCTCATGCTCAGACTGATTGCAAGGGATTGACACATCTATTGCATGCTTTCAAACTCTCCCATCATCCCATTTAACTATTTTACAGCTGTATTATCCAGTTTCAAAAAGCTTGAATGCCAACATCATGTATATGGCCCTTCTGAATTCTTGCCTTGTCTGCTGTTAATGGGGATATTAGCCTTTGCTCTGAATAATTAGCAAAAGATCATTCCTTTCTAGTTTTGCATTGGACCTCATGTGTAACTGAAACCATCAAGCCCTTTTATAATTAAAGCATAAAGTGACTTTTTTCTGTGCTTTTCAAATATAAACTTAATTTAAAACCATTACAAAAGAGGAATCTTCTGAATCTTATATGGTGTGTAACTCAAGCTGCTATAGTAGCAAAGCAGCACTACTGCCTTTTTTTTTGCAAATAAGCTATTTTTTCCTTCTCTTACTTATAATTACTTCTAATACTTATTATAAAATGATCCAATAAAAAAGAATCTCTTTGCAATTATGCAAACAGTAGACTGATTTTCTAATTAACAACAAAAAGTCATGATATCATAATTGCTCCATTTCCATGGCACATAAGTTATACAAAAAAAGAAATCCTGATGATATAATTGCCTCACATATATTTTATAGCACTGTGAATGAATTTCTCTTCCACTCTCAATTAAAAAGAAAGTTGTTCTATATAATTAGAACATATTTCCTTCCTTTTTTATATGCATGTAATTAGAAAACAGGAAATAATACATTTTTGAAAGCAGAACATAATAAAGAAACCTCTCCTTGCATTCTCACGATTATATGAAAAATATAACAAAATATATTTCAAATCTGAAACTCTTCAAATAAAACACTCAAGTTATTAAAAAATAATCAAGAATATGATGTAATTTTGGGTATGTAGTTTTTATTGCATTTTACCAGCATTTTTATTTGACTGAAAATTTTAACTAGAAATATGAATTGTTATTCATACACAGGAATGTACATATGTGTAGGTTCACATATGAGCACAAAATCTACAAAGGTTAACTAGCAACGTGAAAAACAGGAAAAACCTTTTTTTCTTGATAATTTTTTTCTATATTTTTGATTTCTAAATTTTTTGAAAAATATGTTTAGAACAATAAAAATACAGTATTTTCCATATTGTCTAATGTCTCCCAGGAGAACTGTAGTTATTTCCCTGATGAGTAGGAATTGCATGTTATATTCTCAAGGAGTCACAAATTACCTTACTTTGCTTCACATAATTTCTGAGATATGGATGTCCTGAAAGGGCAGCAGTTTCCCTAGAGAAAGGTATCATTTGGCCAATCTGTTGCTATCTGACATGAAAGAGCAGTGTGGATTTAGAATCACAACAGCGAGTTTTTTTCCCAGAATGAGGCAGAAGCCTTTATTTTGAGGTTTGCAACCCTTTCTATAAGGTGCTCCCATACAGGTTGATAACATGACTGGCCAAAGGAACCACCTCTCTGGTTCCATTGGTGGAGCAAGAGAAAAACACATTCAGAACATTTGTGTGACATTGTTTTGAGAACCAAAACCTATTTACAAAAAACAGTCTTTGGAAGAGAAAGTTTCCCAAAAGACTTTCCCTTGGGAACAGATCAGCCACTGACAGGCTGAAAACTCTCTCAGGCTCAGAAAATCATGTCCACACCAATCTGTGTGCAACACACAGCACTGGTTATTTTAAACCCACTGCAAAGAGTGTGTCTGGATTGAGCTCTGACGACACCCATTAAATTAAATTGTGCAGAATTTTCTCCCTGTTTTACTGCTAGGAGCACATAGCTGGCAGGATGCAGGATGAAGCCATGGCCCCATCCTGGGCCTTGGGAGCCGAGCATCAGTGCAGGTTGCAGCCCTGGTGCTGAGCCTTTGTTGGGGTGCAGAGAGCAGCCCCAGGTCCCCAGGCAGCCAAGGGACCACTGCTCTCTCAGCTGGCCAGGGCTCTTGAGTCTACTGGAATTGGGGAATATGAGAGCTGTGGAGGAAGGGAAGAGACCATGTTGACTCTCTGACCTGGCAAGTTATTTTGTCCTCAACTTTGAGGCAACGGTATTCATTTTTGCTTACACAGCTGAAAAGCCTTAAACAGACTCCAGCTCCATTTTTGTTAACATGGCAGCACCAGGCTTCTCACTGGAGTTGGATTTGAGGCAGCTGGGACAAACCCTTTGATGCACAGTATTGATGATTTTCAAGCAGACAATTTATATTTTCGCAGGGAAGAGGAGAGAATAGAGCCTTTCTTTAGCAAGTCTGAGCAATATCCCTAAGGTGTGGCATGCTAGCTTTCAAGAAGCTGTGCTGGAATAGAACAACAGTAATTTTTTCACTTCCAGTGCAAAACACTGTGTGGTATTTGGTTAACTTCCCCCCTCATGAAAAGTTCAACAAAGAAACTACAGAGATTTAAACCATTTTTTCCACTTCCATGTCAGGATTATGTGCTTCACTACCTCCAAATTTCCTTTTCCCTCAATCTGGAGCCACATTTACATCCCAAGTGAACAGGAGAGGTGTCCAGGAAGCCTTTGGGAAGTTGCACTTAATGAGGTGAAGTTTGAGGCTTACCACATGCAGCCTGCTTTACTCTGTTATCGCCTGCTGTGGAGTTTGTAAAGTACAAAACCAGATCCTATGGTATATTGCAAGATTATTCCTTGAAGTGTTTTGTAGAGAGAGCACTGGACACTTATGGACCATCTAGTGTTGCAGTCTGTATATATATATATATATGTGTATATTTATATGTATATGTATATGTATGTGGGGTGGATGGATACAGAGCTGCCTGGACACATCAGAGATGCAGGAGATGGAGCACAGCCATTCAGAATGATGCTGGGATGGTGATTCTGAGTCACAGCCCCTTTGACTTGGGACCCCTTGGAAAGGTGTCACTCACTCCACCCTATCCCTCTTGTGGCTGCTCCTCAGCCTGCTGTGAAACACAACTGAGGAATTTGATTGGCAGAAGTCTGGTGTATTTGACTACAGCTTTTGCAATTCAGCTGCACAGGTTCTGCAGGGTTAGAACTCAGAAGGCAGCAGCTGAGTGCAAATCTGACAGAAGAGGCCAGTTCTTGTCTCTGTTTAGCTAGATATGGCCAAAGTCACGACTCTGTCTTTTTATCTGAGGTATATCAGAACTCCACATTACTAATTCATGGATAAACCTTTCTAGCATTTCCATGCTGAATTTTAGTATGGCAAAACTGCAGCTCCTTTTCAGTCTGCTGCATCTGTCTGTGTCCAAAATGAGCTTGGCATGTGACCTACTGGGTGCTGCTGATGTGAGCATGCTGCTTGAACACTCTTCCAAGCAGAAAATTTTCCCATCATATATGGGCTATGTATAACTGGCATTTAAGCACCACTTAACTTTATTTCACCTATTTTGCTGCTCCCTCAATGAAAGCAAACCTTTCTGTGCTTAGCAAGTGTGTGTTAGATTAAGAAGCACCACCAAACTCTCACTCCTCACTAATTCTCCGTTTGTCTTACGAACATCTACAGCAAGAGTACTCCTCTAAAAAATTAGAAAATTATACTTTAAGTGAAAATGTCTACTCCAGGAAAGGCAGACTTTAAGTCAGCAGTCCAATCTCCTTTCTTGCTATGGCTGTATGACAAAAATCTCATTCTCTGAGTACTTTGCTGAAACAGGAGCCAGGGACACTTGCTGTGCTGGTTAATGCTATGAGAGCCTTCTCTGTGCCCTTTCTCTCAGCAGAAATCTCACCTGTCTCTCGTTCATAGCTCAGTATGCAGGTCAGGTTATGTTTAGAAGACAGAGGAATTTGTTTTGGGAAAGAAAGAGGGGTTTTTTTGCTTTTTCTATATAACCATAAAACAAAACCTGATTTTGCATGGTGTGAGAACAAGATTATCCTCTGGATAGAGAAATAAGAGTAGAATAAAGACATTTTGTTCAGGATCATGAGGCAGCAGCAACACAGGATGTAAAATTTAGATCTCATTTCTGTTACTGGTTAGCAGCTATATGATCCTTTGGAACACCTGAAAGTGCACAGGTACTATTTAATTACATCTACCCACAACTGACCTTCCAGCAAGAAACCTTTTACCATAGTTTCTTCCTTACAGAATATAAAACTTTTCAAAGGACAATAGCTCTTTTAATTTTGGTTGGGAGTATGTCAGATCTGAGCAGCATGACTTTAACAGCTGTAAGACCAATAATGAGACTTTCTAGCTAATATCCTATCAGCGTTGTCACTGAAGAAACTTTTGTGCTACTCCCTCTGTCTGTTTCTGTCTGCAGCTGAAATTGCCCCAAAGGATGGCCATGGTACATCTTTGCTGGACTGGACAGCTACAAGAATTAAATGCATGGAATTAAAGCTAGAATAGGGCTTCTCAGAAATTCTGAGAGAAAAAAGGTTCAAGAAATAGCCTTCCAGATTCTCAGAACATCTCTGTATTGCTACACAAATGGTCATTACAGGAACACTTTCAGGAATGCCACTTGTGCAATGTTGTTACTGCTATCTGTAAGGAAGCCACCATTAGAAAGTTTGACGTTTCTGGCTACATTTTGCATTTGTAGTGTTAATTACCTCCAGCCTTTTTGACAATTTGGTTCCTACACTCTTCTAGCGTGTATCTACAAGGGAGGAAGATAATTAGGAAAGTTGTAATTATGTTTTTAGATTTAGATACAATTTCCTTGGCTAAATCGCTCAGCCCATGAACACCTAGACCACCCGAATCAATAAAGGAGACTAGTTTTTACATTTAAATCTCTGTGGCATTCTTTCAACTATTTGCACTCATCAGTAAGTGTTGTTTTTGCTTCCATTTGAAAACCAGTGGCAAGGATGAGAAGTAGGGGCTTTCCTACATGAGCCAAGGAAATATTTTACAGCAGAGGAACAGTTTATGGTCCTGAACTGATTAGTGAACAGGGATTGCTCTGATTTGCACTGTATGCCTGAAATTCCTGTGCAGGCAAAATCTTGTGTGGTTTGTGGTTTATTGAAACCCTATCATTTAACTGTGGAGTGTGAGTTTATTCTAATGTACCCAAGAAAGCCAAAGTGTTTATTGTAGAAGTACTACTACCAGGGTGGCTGACTTTGAAGCATTACATATAGTGATTCCTTATTTGCCCTGCTGCCCCTGTAAAAAAATACTTTTTCTTCTCTTCCTCCAGCACTGATTTTACCAGGATAACTAGAAAGCTATGTGCACTGATAGTTCCACATGTTCCCCTCAGGTTTTGGTCTGAAAAGCTTAGTGTCCTTTCACTATTGTGTCCACATTTTCATGCATTTCATAGAAAAGAGAAAAACTATTACCTCATACAGAATGCATAGGTTTGCTCAGTGCCTGGCACCATGAGTATTTGCCTTCCTCTCCCAAAAGAAGTCAGACTGGTGAGATCAAATCACTGGTGGCTGAACTTTATGGTACTGGTCCTGAACATTTCTCTCCCAGTAACACACAATGCAGAGGTCTGTGTTGTGTCTTTTAAATTTTGCATTAAAAATGATTCAAATATATTACTAAAGCTTGATTCCAGTTTATGCACCTATTCTCAGGTGTGAATTTATTCCTAACTTCTGTAGGCTTGCTGCTGCTTCAGTTTAACTTGTTGCGGTAGGTTGACTAAAACAATAGCTAGGCTTCCACACAGCTGCTTGCTTCCAGCTCACTCCCAGCAAGACAGGAGAGGGGATCTGAAAAGAAAAGACAGGATGGATCAAGATAAAGACAATTTAATAATGAAGTGAAGCTGTGTGTGCAAGAAAAGAAAAATAAATTTATTCACTGTTTCTTGTTGGCAGGAAGATGTTTAGCCTCTTCCTTCTGAAGCAAGGCCTCAGCACATTACTTGGAAAAAACAAATGCCACGACCATGAAGGTTCTCACTTCTATTTTTCCCCAAGCTTTTATTGCTGACCATAATGCCATTTGGCATGAAGCATTCCTTTGGTCAGTTTAGGCCAGCTGTACTAGTTTCATCCCCTCCTAGCTTCTTGTGGACACTCCAATTTACATGCCATAGAGGTTTCCTACTCAAGAAGTAGGAAAATCTTAATGCTGTGCAAGCACTGCTCATAAACTGACAAGACACTGGTGTGTAATCAGCACTGTTTAAATCACAAATCCAATCCATTTGAAGAAAATTGACTTCATCAGAGCCAGAGCCATCACACCTGCCCCCAAGTTCTTTGAGGAACATGGTTAACTTCTAATGGTAGGATATATTACAGTTTCAAGCTATGAGTCAAGAGGAAAAAAATTGCAGGCAATGGGATGCTAAATTTATGAATAGTCAATGATTTCAGGGAAAAACTTGCTCTTAGATATGGTTCAAATTGTTATATAGCTGTGTCCAGAGAACCCATACTGGATATAAGCAGAATTCACATTAAAAGAGTTCTATGCCAAGAATAAAAGGCTTGGGAACAGTTCAAATATTCAGCTACAGATTGCTTCCAATTTTGTTTCTGCATGCATTGATGGGTTGTTCTTTTTCCATATAAAAGTCTCCCAAAGGAATTTCAATGTGCCCTCTTAGCCAATTAGGTATGTATGCTCAGGATGACAAAAAATTGGATACTTCTGTTTCCATTAAAGTAATAATTTAGATACACAGAAGGATTGAATCACATTGAATACTTAGGATTTTTTCTTTTTCTTGGCAAGTTAGGAGTTATGAAAAGAAAGCCATGCTGCTCAGAAAGCCTAAAATGCAAACAATACCAACACTTTAAAAAGAAACAGTTTTTTAAAGACATAACCACAAAAAGTTTTGATTGATAATTTGGCTATATTTGGTTGGGGTTTTTATATGTTGGTTGATTTCATTATATTGTGAATTTTTTGTATATCCCTTTTAATAGAAGTTATTTTGACAGATGCTTTAAAATATTTTTTATGACTGGTCCAGTCTATTGCATAAGACAGGAGGGGTCATACAACAGTTTCTCAGTTGTGTGGAGTTTCTCACATGTTCAACTCACTGCTATGCTGTATGTTCATCGTGTAACTGGCTCCCCAGGTCGATCTGAATACAGGTCTGCAAAATGAAATTATTTTATGTGGTCTATTTTGGCTGTGTTTCATGGCCGTGTTTGGCAGCTCCAAACCCTTCCCCGTTCTGTACTGCCACAGAGACATGGGAGGCCTGTAGAGTTGTCACATGTCATCATGAGCTACTTCTGTACAGGTCTGTACAGTGCCTTATGATTTTTGGTCATAGGGAAGTTCATGACAATGAGTTCAGATGGCCCAGGAAAAAACGAGTTACTATTTAGTCATTTAGTTACTTGTTACTGTTTTCTTGCCTAAAGTAAAACCTAGTTTCTAGTAGTATGCTGAAGGAGACTAAGGGTAGGCATCTGAGATTCCATTTACATCCTCACATTCCAAACTGTGATGTCATAAGGGGACATAGTTTCAGTGGTGAAGGAAGAGAAAAAATTAGGGATTTGTGTTGGGTAAAAACAAACATTGAGCCTAAATTTGTTCTTTTCTAGGGGAATTTGTTCCTTTCTAAGGGAAATATTTTGCAAGAAAGTCTCTGGCAGCCATGGGAGAGATTGAGAGTTGCGCACATAAAAATCTGTATGCTTTCACACGAAAACACACAGAGACATACGTACATGCACACAGTCGCTCCAGACTCTTTCCTAAACTCAGGTTCTAAATCAATCAAGTAACAAGACAGGTGATCAGGGCACAAATCAGATGTTCCAGGTAGACAGTGAACAGAGTATTGTACAATTGGAGCTGTAAGAATTTTAGTTTACTTTTTTTTTAGTAATAATATTATTTTTTCCTTTTTGGTGGTAGTTTACAATTCATCCAAGTTCTGAGACAAATTTCATTGTCAGTGACATAAGCCTAGTGAAATACTCTTAAGGCCAGTATAACAGGTCTGCTGTTATCCTGTCAAGACAAATTAGATAAAAAGTTGGATTTTTACCCTGTGTTAATTCCCAAAAGAGAAAAACAAAATGTAACTTCATCAGACAAATGCTAGTAACTGCTAAGAATCACTGAATGGAGATATTTTTAATGGCAGTTAAGCAGAACAAAATCAAGAAATTAAATCCAGTGTGTTTCACAAGGAAGGTTCTAGTTTTACCTATGTACGTCTGTGGTGGGAACAGGGGGAGTTATAAAATATCCCTTACAATTGGTAAATAAGTCAGACAGTAGAGTTGCAAAGGACATTTTTACAGACACACTGGAGATATTGATCTTCAAATGAGGAAAGAGAACCTGAAGGAAAATGTAAAATAAATTGAAGTTTTCTTTCTTACATAATCTACATCACTGGGGCACATGAATCAAGTTACATTAATGTTTGCATCATGTTTGAAGGTCATGGATATTTGAAAAGAAAATAATTGTTTTTTAGTAGTGCACATCAATACTAGTTCTATCACATTATGTAGGGGAGCTACTCAGAGAAGTGTGTAGGCATAGTCTGGAAGAGTTCTTCAGGCAAAGCTTTGACTTCCTCTGCACTTCAGTCAGTAGAGCTTTAGGAAAAGTTAATCCTACACTCAGTCCAGACCATAAAAGGGTTTCTTCCTTCTCCCCTACAGACAGCTGAAGAAATGTCATGCCTCTAAAATACACTGCCATTTTATAAGAGGTGTGCCAGCACCCATTGTAAATGAGCAGCAGGTACAGTATGATCTAACCTGATGCTAATTCATATTCCTGTCTATTATTCATTTACATGAGAACTGAGGGACTGAATAGCATAACTCAATGAAACAGATAGAATCAGGCATTCCATTTGACTGACATTACATTTCTAAATAGTCTAAAGGATCTTGTATTTCTCCCATGGAAATGAGATAAAAGTCTTTCATTGATATTCAGGGCAGAAATGAAAGCAAACTCAGCATCCTGAACCTTGATTTTAGAGTTTAAAATGCTTACTTAGGGAATATATAGCTAATGTATCATCTACATGAAACTCATTGTGCAATGATTGTCTTTTGAGGCACAGATGAACCTATTAGACTTCTATTCAAATGAGCAGTGCAACCCCTCTTATATAGGGGGCTATTCTTTGATAGTAATGTTAGCACAGTAACAGGAGAAACTAAGAAAGGACCCATGAAGAATTGAGTTACTGGATATAGGCTGGTTTCTGTCAGCAGAGCTAGAGAATGAAGAGTGTAAACAGGTGCATTGTCAATAACACAAACACTGCAAGATATTCCTAACAGATATAGTGATTAGTACAGATGCCACAGCTAAAAGCTCTTAAATGCTGTGAAAAATAACTCAGAAAACCTCCACGATGTTATGCTTTCTAAGAGGTATATTTAGAAAAATGCCAAATTAGATGAGAGGGCAAATAATTCCAGCCTGAACGTGGCTGAGGACTTACACCTCTGTTTCTTGTGAGCCAGCAATTTGTGTTGCATTTTGAGGCTCAGTCTTGGGCCAGCCTTAGCCTGAGGCTGAGAATGTGGCTTACCTCTTCACTCCCCACATGTGATTTATGCTGTGACTTAGCCTTTTGCCACTTACCTCTTTCTCCAGTGGGCTCTGACCACCCACCTCTAAAACCCATTCTGAATTTTATGGTTTTAATTCCTGAAGAGAAAAAAAGTTGTAGGAGAAGCAGGAGAAAAAGCTTTCAGGGGCCCTTACAAAAGATAGAATAAATGACTTTCAAAGAAGTTTAAGCTCTTAATGATGTAACATCCTGTTGGAAGCTTTTCAGCTCACTAGGAATATTTAAACATCTGCATATTATCAGTCAAAATATTTCTACTCAAGTGGGGCCAAAAAATTCAGATCATCCCAGCTGATATGTGTTTGTAATTATTTATCTCCTCATCTAATATTAGAGATAAACCGAGTAGCTATCTTCAAAATTAACTTCCACAAATTTTACATGAATAATTTGCATAGCTAAAGGTTTCTGCATAGCTGGATTTGTTGTAAAATAGTGTGCAAACGTGTAAACTTTTAGAATTTTGTTTATTTACACTTTTTTTTCTTTAAATCCTTAATTATCTCTGTACCTGTTAAATTAACTCAAGAATTATTGGCTGACATATAATTATTATTTTCCATTTTGTGAAAATTAAGACAAATAAAAGCCTTTTAATTACTCTCTTTCCTTTTTTGCTTCTTACATGCATAAAATGCAATATTCTACATTCTCTATTTGTTGGTTAATAAAAAATAAAAATCTTGTCCAGTGACCCTTTGAATAACCTGTTTAAGATAAATGACACCCTAAAACCTGTTTATCCTCACAGTATGTAGATGCATACTATGATGGACTATACCCTTTAGAATTATCATGGGCATCAAATCTAAAGTGAAAACAGGTTGAGAGGTACGAAGGGAAGGAAGAACTTCAAAGACAACTGAAAAGGGCTTTAAATGGCAAGGGAAAGTTTATTTTTTCTTGCAGAGGCTTTTTTTTTTCTTGATTCCTTCCTATATTTTCAGTTTTATTATTAACAAATGAAGGTGTTTTTTTTTACCAGTAGAGGCAGCTATGTCTGTGAATTGATTTTGGAGAAGGAATTTAATTTTCTCCACACCGAGGAGGAAACATTCTTGTAAAGCACAGCTGTATGTCTGGATAATTGAAAATAGACACAGAGAGATTCTCTAGGTACAATCTAAGGGAAGAGTGGTAGGCTACAAGCCCTTTTCTCCCTCAGCTGTAAGGCATCTCAGGGTAGGCATCCAGTGACTGCTATGCCCTTGGTGGCTGCAGCTAAGGATAGGGGAACATCCACATTCCATGCAGTGGAGAATGTCACTGGAAAAATCCAGTTTTATGAGGCTTGAGTGTAAAACACCCCACTTCCTCCCAATGCCTTGCACATTCCTGTTTCCATGGCAAGCAAACCCTCAGGGTAGAGAAGACCCTCAGCTTGTTCCCCATATGGGCAATGACTGACCAGGGCTTCAAGACACTAAGCTGACTGCAATATTACTGACACATTTTCATGAAAAGCACAGCAGAGACAGTATTATCATTTGAAATGTTCCAATTTACTTCCCTTATTTTCCATGTATTTAATGGGACAATTTAAAATTTTGTGGAAGTCTAAAAATTTTTGATGTTTGCTTATTCATCAGTATCAGAAAAAGTTGCTTTATTCTGACAAAATCTTGGTTAAAAAATAATCACTGAAAACTGGTGGTTTTCTAATTGTAGTTAAAACTCAATAACTGGAGGGAATAATCATAAGGAAAATACTTATAAGAAATGTCTATAGGAAGTGATTGAGTAGAAATAGGATGGCTTATATGCTGGCAAATAGGGACTGGAGAGTGAAAGACAACAAAAGAAGGAAATCAAAACAAGCTGAAGAGAAATAATAGTGTGCCAGAAGCTTTTGGAGTGAACTGCTCTGACCTGCAGTCTGAACAATGACCTGCTCTGCCAAGATGCCTGCAACTTTAGGCTTCTGAAATCCAAAGAAAATAATCATTCTGTCTGCTGCTAGCGGAAGGCATCAACCACGGTTTAGACAGGTGAATCTGCCAGACCCTGGGAATAAAGTGGTTTTTTGCAGGTTTTGAAAATTCCTGTTTGCCAAATATCACCAGTACAGCTACTGTTCTCCATCTAATCTCTCACTGTGAGCCAAGACACTGAGCCAGGAGTAACAGAAGCTCTATTATGTGTAGAAGCCCAACCTGAACTTAAAGAGGCTGCCATGAACTTGTGTTTTGGTGTTGTAATCCCAACAGATATGGAGTTATTTCTTTTAAGGACATGTTGTTGATCTCAAGGCCATCAGTGGTTTAAACCATCAGTGACTTGAGCCAAATTGCATCACTGATTGATGAACACACAGTACAGAAAAAAATACATCTATTCCCTTGGATCAAACATGGAAGACTGATGAAAGGAAGCCTGTCATAAATAGATTAAGACCAGGTAGAAGTTTCAGAGTAAGAGATATAATGAGGAAAGTAGTAATTTTCAACCTATAAGAAACTTTCTGCACACATAGGCAAAAGTCTCCTGTTATAAGCTTGTCAAAAGACAGAGATTGAAAAAAGGAAAAACAAAACAAAACAAAACAAAAAATCCCAGGCAAAACCCTAGCCAGTAGAGAGAGCTAATAAAGTTTCTGCTGTTAAAAGATCTTTAACTGATTTATATTGCCATGGATATAGAAATATCAAGTGAAATTTTTCTGGTTTATATCAGGCAAAGATTAAGATTTTGAAAACAAAGGTATTTTTAGGTACTATATAAACATTGTATGGAAAAGGATCCCTGAGATAACCAGATGTACACATATAGAAATATGCCAGAAAGATATTTGATCTCAGTCATATTCCTCAGTCATATCACCAACTAGGAAAAGGCAAAATTAAAATAAAATAGGAAATATGAGAAACTTTACATCACTTTAAGATATTTTCTTTTTACAATAAATTTTTCTCTATTTAGTTTGTTTCTGTGAATGAGTAGTCTTAATTGTACAGTCAGTTAAACAAAATAATTTATTCCCCAATTTTTGTGTGTTTGCTTTTATTTTTTTTCTTCCATGATTTGCGTGCTGCTTTCACTTCAGTATTTGATCTCATGGCATAAAAGCAGCATTATCAGAGTATATAGCAATATTCTGGCTCTCCCAGGTGCTTTTTAATCTCATCACAATAATCTCATGATGCAGCTTGATTCAACTACTGCTCCTCTTGGAGCCTTCAACTTCTTTTTTCTCTTTTGGGCTACCAGAGAGCAATGTGCATTTTCTGAAATGCTCTATTCCCTTGCAGACTCTATTTTACTGCTGGTGTTTAAACTATTCATCTTCCTAGAGTTACATTTCCTTTTTTACAAATGAGAAGGCAAAAAGGTGGTTATAACTTTTTTTTTTTCTGCCAACTGAAATTCCTCACAAAGAAAAAAGGAGCCATGCAGACTACACATGAAGTTGCACACAGCTTTATTTAACAGACTCTTCTTTAGCCAGAGCAAAGTCTTCTGTAGGCAGGTGTGGGAGAGAGCAAGAGCCAACATGAAGTCCACTAGGGAACTCCTTTTTCAATACCTTAATAAGCTCTTAGATGCCATGGTAATGAGAGCCTAAAATAGCTCTAAGCGAGAAATATACATTCTAATGACTATCTATTATGCTACTAGTTTTCTAAAGATCTGTGGGAGACTGCCTTAATGATAAATTATAGTGTATAGATAGAAGAAGGTCTAAATTATCATGTTCTATTTTTATTGTTGTATGAATCTAAATAACACTAAATGATAACCTAATTTATGTACAAGGTACAATTGCAAATCACATGTTCAGAAGAGGATGTTCTTATCTTTTGCTCCTATGGCTATTCCAAGCTCTTTTTAGTATTGCAACAGATGCTTTGTAGCTATTTTTCAGTGCCTCACAGGGTTATTGTTCATAAGAACATGACAGAACTTTGTTTCCTTTAATGACTTTTTCACTTGAACTTACAATAGGTGTATTTTTGCCTTGTCACTGTTTGGGTGGAAGTGACAGAGGCACTTGTGTCTTTGAGATCTCTTTTCCTTGTCTGTTCTGCAAAAATAGTTTCTTCAAACATCAGTAACAGCTACATAGGAGCATCTCATACTGCTAAAATCTGAAGAGAGTTCAAAAGTCGGCTCAGTATTGAGATGCTGATGGAGTATCATTCTACAGTAAATCTTCCATGAAGGACAACTGTATCTCCCTAGGTCTTCTCCTTACTTTAACAGACACAGTGATCACAGTTTAACATAGGAAAATGCTTATTGATGTTTCACACTTTGGCCTTTATCCTTTAAACACCCTCCTGAAAATTGTTTGTAATTGTTTCCCTCAGAAAGAACTAGCACGGAAGATACAGGGCCAAGGTCACTCAACAGGGAATATCTACACAGTATTTATGTCAATAAATGAGAACTAATTTGAAAATTAATCTTTCCCTCTTCAAAACAAACAGATAAACAATAATAAAAAAGGAAACTGCTATGAAATGCCTTTAATGTGAGCCTTCTCTGTCTATACTGCATAATTACTAACATTTCATTCAGGAGGTCACATTCATCAGTCTGTTTAAATCAACAGTGCCAACTGTGTCATGTAAAGCTGTGGGCAGCTGGCACTGATGCCTGTGCTTCAGCCAGCAGCCCAGGCAGCTCCTACCAGCCCCCAGTGCAAAAAAAACCTGCTCTGGCATCAACCTTGTTCTACATCCCTTTGTTTGTCCCAGCATCAGTCCCTTTTAGCAATTCCACTTGGAGTTAAGGACCCCATTCCATTTTCTGTTACAGATGAATGAGAGTTTGAAGGTTTGGAGGGTGCTCCTGGATGGTCTAAAAGGGGAATCCTGAATAAACAAAATTTTATTTGGAGACAGTCAAATATTATCTAAACAGAAATTATGCACTGAGTAATAAAGTAGATGTGGACCTGCAAGGCTCTCCATTCATTAAATGCGTGTGAATCTGTTAAGCAACTGAACTGGGATTTTGACTGAGATGATTTTGGTCATATTGCACAAATAAGACAAGAGCAAATATTTATGTTTAAAGATATAATGTCAGGCAATCTTGATTAGAGGTTGATTGCTCAGTCAAAGCAATGATTTCACTAGAAAATTTTGGTTGAAAAGTTCAAAAGAAGCAATCAGAACATCAGAACAAATGTGGGTAATAAGTATCTACATCTTTTATGTCTTTTTTACCCAGGGCATTGAGGTGCATCCGCAGCATTTATATTTTTACATATATTTATGTTTTGCTGCATAGATTGATTTGTCTCTACAGAAATGAATAAATCTGGAACAGTAATAGCAATTTTATTAAGACAGGCTCTGAATCCTTCATTCATCATTGAAAAAACCCTCTTTATTCTCCTAATGTTTCCTTTGACTTCACCAGAAGTGAGTGACTTCATCTCTTCAATGAGTTAAGCAGATGAATGAGGACACGTAGAAGAGAACCTAACATCTCACATACAGAGGACTTTCAGTGATGTTGAAAATGGCTTTCCCTCAGTAATGCTCAGGAAACCTTTCAGGCTTTATCTCAATATTTTTGCTTTCCAGTTTGTTTCAAAAGAGATTTTTTCCTTTGGTTCTGGTTCTCAGTGAGGGGGAGACCAGAGTGAAAAGCTATTTGCTGCAAAAGGGGCAAAGACAAGAGACTTTTCTTGAAATTCAGCAGATTTGGTTCCCCTCCTGAGTAATCACAGCACAGACTCACAATTGACCATAACTTCATGATGGGGATTTTCTGTGGTGTTTCCCATACTGAGGTAACCATTGTAGCCTGAATTAACAGATCTGACTCATGGTTTACCATTAAACACTTTACATGATTGTTGTTTTGTACCACAGAAAAATGTGACCCCCTGACATTTGAAAATGCTAAAGTAACAGTGGCTCTTTTCTGAAATTTCCTTAAGATAAACATTGCTTTTGCTTTAATTGGATGGTTTTGCTGGTCATTGAGATTATCTCCAGATATTCTTTCTTACTGAAAACATATGTGCTTATCTTCCCCTGCAGAAGAATTGCAAATCTAACTGCAAGAAGAAGAGTTGCATGCAGACAAATTATTCTCTACATCACTAGGGCTCTGAGAGGATGGGAGTATGGGGTTGCAGGGTGCTCCTCTCATGCTTTGTAGCACAGCATATTTGAAAAGGGAGAAATGCTTTCAAACAGCACCTTGTATGCCACAGTATTTTCAAATGTGATATTTAGGCCAGAATTTTTATCAAGTAATTGATTTAATTTTATTTAAATACCAGGAAAAAATAAAATACATATATTACACATTGTAATGTGTGTAATGTGTGTATGTTAAATGTGTGTACTTATATGTGTAGATTACATGTATATACCTGTACATGTACATATATTGTATGCGTATGTATTATTCCATTACTCTATAAAATATATACTTAATAGACAAAGTACAATTAATAAATTAATATACATATATATTCATATTTTATAATCCTTATAGCTGGCTCATGCTTGAAAAGACAAGCTGCTGAACAATCACTGCCTCAAACAACCTCCTCGTGACACGTCTGTCTCCTGACAGCCTCCCAGCTGCTGCCAATTTTCCTTTTCTAACTGGATCCAGCCATTTTGTTTATAAATCAGCTTTGTTTTTTAGTCAATTTAACATGCTTCAAAAGTCCTGTAGCATAATTGGCTAATTGCTTACCAGTTAAGAAATAGTGATTATGGCTTTTTCCTTCCACAAATCCCTGCAGCCGCAGTCAGATTTATTTTATATTCAGGGGCATTGATAGGTCTGTTTAAAATACTATTTGAATATTTAGAAGGGAAATCTGTTTTTGAAACCTTCAATGTCAAAGTCTGCTTAAGAGCACTTCTTTACCAGGAGCATGTCTTTGTAATGTAAAGTGCACTGTGGCTTCAACGTCAGTGACACAAATGTGCAGCAATAATACAAACCATGAATGCTGCAACTTCCCAGCTCCTGACAGGTACTGATGCCTGTTTCCATGGCAGTGGCTCAGATTCCTGCCAATCCTGAGCTGCAAATTGTAGCTCTTCCTGCATCCAGCTGTCACTGTGTTGCAGAACATTTTCCTCTGACATCAGAGTGCTCAGCACTTTAACTAACACTCTCCATGACTGGAAAAACAGGTGTATTTACCCAAAGTAATTTTGCATCTGATCTTTAGTTTTAGTTTTCATGCAAGTGCGGACAGCAATAGAGAGATCCACTGCTATAGAAGTTATTTGTGTGAGTAAGTCTGACATTTATTGCTGAAACTCCAGGAAATCCTCACTGCTTCTTGTCCCACTCAGTGTAGGGGGTGTGAGGTCAGCAAAACAGAGCAGAATATATCATCATTCATTAAGTGCAGAGTCAGAGCTCAGGAACCAGACATTATACATTAAGCAGAAGACATTACTTGGAATTTAATGCCTGTTATCTGTGAATTTCAGGATGTTGCTCGAGTATGAACTTCTTGAGATAATATAAATCACAGAATAAACTGAGGATTCCCGTGAGCCCAAAGAAAGAAGATATGGAATTCTTGCAAGCCTTTGTCTGTGCTCATGAGAAAAGAACAGAACCCTTGAGAGGTCTCAGAGGCATTAGAGAAGAGGTAGAGGAGAGCAGTTCCTGGAAACTTGATATAGTAGTCTCTGAAAGGGTGCAGGGGATTTTGACTAAAGACAAACAATCATGCTGTTCCACATGTCCATCACCTAGGAGCTGAGAAAACTACAATCTGAGCATGGAAAGGTTAGAATTTAGCAAGATGTCTGGATTTTGTGCCTGATTAATCCATTACAAAGGTATGCCTGAAATAAAAGATGTTTCTTGTAGGAACTGTAATCAGGTAAAATGCCGTTTTCTCTACCACTTTTTCAAATGCATGCCATGTTAGACTAAGTTAAAATGAAGAGAGACAAACTGTGTTGTTATTTCATGGTATCCACATCAGTAAACCATGAACAAACTTGGCCCTGCTTCTTTTCCTCTAGGAGCAGATGGAATGATGCTCTTTTTTCAGACTCAATGCTCCAGTAGCAGAGATGGAAGGTGCTAGAAGAAAGGCTCCCTTCTCTCCTTCCCCTTGCTCTGCTTCCATCTATGTGCTTCCTCTGAGCACTGGTGTTGTGCTGCAAGAGGAAGCCTTTCAATGAAAGGGTAGAGATGGAGAAAAAGATCCTCACCTTGTGCTGAAGCTTGAAGTCCCAGAGGAGCAGATCTCAGGTGCTCATGCAAGGTCACATGCAAGTGGCTCAGGAGAAGGGGTTAATGAGAACAAAAAGAATTAATCTCCTGCTACCCACAGAATATTTATACATATATACGCATACATTTAAATACATATCTTCTGAGGAAGTCATGTGTTTCTGTCTTTTGGGAATTTAACTCTGAATTACAGTCTAGGGGCTAGGGGGGAGACCAAAGGAGATGAAATGAGTATCATGTTCATGTTTTGGAAAATCTGAGCTCTGGCCAGTGATAGAAATGAGAATGGCTTTTATAATACCTCTTAATGCCCTTCATAAACATTCATTTTTCTTACAGACCTTTGCTTTCCCATTGTGTTTGAGTATCCTTCCCCTTGTTTTCCCAGTTGTGCAGTACACTGTAGTTCACTTCTTTTCCTGCCTATATGCTACTGCAATAGATTCCCTAACATTTTTTTAGGTTCTCAAAGAGTACCAGAAGAACCAGCAGTACATGGGGTGAGATGAATTATACTTTACAAAGTGTAAACTGAGGCATAGAAACTTTCAGACAGGGCATTTTTTGGGAGAGAAGTTTGGCTTCAGGAATGCCAATTTCCTGCTTTAACCCCTAGACTACAACCAGA
>VWYI01019855.1:10818-35831 GCA_013399455.1 Anthoscopus minutus | reverse complement strand
TAGACCTGAGCAGAGGCAGTCATAATTAAACAAAGCAGATGTTGAAGAAACAGTGACGCCATGAGAAACTTGAACAGAAAGAAAGACAAAGATGAAAGTGAAAAAGACCTTGTGTCCCCAGGGAGAAAAGAAAAAGACCTCTGTTCTTGGAGATGAAGATGATTGCAGAAATAAATTGAAAAAANTCTGTTCTTGGAGATGAAGATGATTGCAGAAATAAATTGAAAAAACCTTTCCCTTTGAACAGCTGATCCTTAAAAATAATACCTCACAAGTTGACATGGCCCATTCACTCAGCTGTGAGAAGGCTGTGAAAATGGAAAGAATTTCACAATAGCAGAAATTTTCTAAACCAGACAGCTGCTGTTCATGAAAATGAAAGCCAAGAGAAAACTGTGTTCTTGTGGAAAAGTCTCCAGGGCATGGCAAGAGAAAACTCCTCTCCCTATAAGAACTGAAAAAAGACTATTATAGATGTGATAACTGATTTAAAATCCCACATTTTATTTCTACATTGTCAGTTGGGAAAGGAAAGAAATTAGGCACGGGGAGGGAAAGTGTTCTGAAAGTTTCATTCTGATTTTTTTTTTCTATTCTTTTAGTTCTGTTAATAAAGCTTTCTTCATAGTCTTAAGTTTTGAAACTGTTTTTGCCCTTCTCCTAATCCATATCTCACAGCAAGGAATGAGTAAGTGCATTGGTAAATTTAACCAGCGCTAAACCCACCACATTATTTGGTGCATTGGCCAAGAAATTCAAATTAACGAACCTGAACCACTACACTATTGCATCAGCTTATTGCATATTCATAAACAATTATACATATTCAAACTTTTCTTCAAAATTAATTTACATGTTCTAAGAACTTTTTTGCATGGCTCTTCTTCAGGACTGCCTTTTTAGAGCATGCATACTTTTTGGTTGTGGTTTTAGTCTGTTCTTACTATCACTTCTAGCTTGGATTTTAGTTTATACTTTCTTTAGACGGTAGGTGCTGATAGCATATCAGTAGCAGGGGTTTTCATCATATGTCTATTGGATGTTATCTCAACTAAGCAGGCAGTTCAATTACTACAAGCATAACTATATCAGCTATTTCACTACTGCACCTAAGTTTAGTTAATGGCGGAAAAAAACTATAGCAAAGTTACTTAATATTATACATATAATATCCATTTCAATATTTTGCAAAAAGCCAATATAATAGGTATTTATAACACTATCTTCATGCTGTAAATTCTCACTGTGTTGTGGGGTTTTTGTTTATTTTGTTTGGGTTTTGTTTGTTTCAATGTTGGTGTCTATTACATTGGGATATGCTATCTTTTCTATTAGTCTGTTGCAGGCTGCCTGTATAGTAGAGATCTTATAAATGCCTTAGCTGGCATGTGTGGTACCTAGCAAGCTGCTTGGTGGAACTTACATCTATTACACCAGAACACTTATTGGTTTTCAGTCCTTTTCTGACTTGCATTTTGAGTCTATTCCTGATATTTCAGTTTTGACTTCAGGCACCTTCTCCTGCATGCCTTCTGTAGGTCAGGAAATACCCATTTTGTTTGAAGAGCAGAATATCTCTTCTGATGTTTTCCTGTAGGTAGGCATGAAATGTAAAAATAACTGGTTTGCACTTGTATTTTCTAATTATTTTAGTTTTGAATGTGTGTATGCACAGGTGTGTGGGATAGGGATATTCAGTGCTGATATGGTTTTCCTGTCATGGTTTAATGCCAGCCAGGCACCAAGCCCCAAGCAGCCGCTCGCTCACTCCCCCACCAGATGGATCAGGGTGAGAATCAGAAGAGTAAAACCTTGAAAACTTTTGGGTTGAGACATAGACAGTTTAATAGGAAAAGCAAAAGCTGCACACACAAGCAAAGCAAAACAAGGAATTAATTCACTGCTTTCCATGAGCAGGCAGGTGTTCAGCCATCTTCAGGAAAGCAGGGCTCCATCACATGTAAATGGGGACTTGGGGAGACAAACACAATCATTCCAAATGTGTCCTGTCTCCCCCCTTCTTCCTTCTTCCTCAAGCTTTATATGCTGAGCATGATGTCATATGGTCTGGAATATCTCTTGAGTCAGTTGGGGTCACCTGTCCCAGCTGCGTATCCTCCCAACCTCTCACGCACCCCCAGCCCCCTTCCCAGTGTGGCCGTACGAGGAGCAGACAAGGCCTTGACTCTGTGTAAGTGCAGCAATAACAATAACATCTCTATATTATCAACCCTGTGTTCAGCACAAATCCAAAGCACAGCCCCATACCAGCCACTGGGAATAAAATTAACTCTACTCTGGCTAAAACCAGCACATCTCCTACCTGAGCAGCAGTGGTAATAATTTCAATCCTTACATCCTGTTCTCATGTGGATTTGGTTATATTTTTTCTGATTTATATAGGGAAAAAATGCTACTGTGTCAGTTCCAGTTCACATCCAATGAATCTTGTTCAGAACTCTTTTCCAAATCTGCTTTTTGTGTTATGTTGTTCCTCAGAAGGAGATGGGAGTGCTGCTTTTGAGTAACCTGCAAAGATTTTTAATAGGAGTTTGGTTGTGTTGTTTTGCAAAGTGATTCATACTGGAGATGTTGAGGTAGAATTACCTGGGAAAGAAAGGAAGATGAAATATGACACTTTCAAATTACAGAAAACACCTACAATACGAAATCCTTGCCAGATGGTTTCATGTTCAGTAATGGAGGATTGGGTTTAGGAGATGGGACGGATGTACAGAAATGCAGCAAGGCAGAAGGTGCTGAGGAATTTGCAGACAGAAGTATGAAGGAGGAAGATGCTTTTCCAATGTTGAAGACTGTGGAATTGATATGTAAATGGTTAAAGCATTAACTCTTTGTGCTGGTTAGAAGGCAAGCCAGCAGGAGGAGTCAACTCCACACAAATATGTTGCAAGAGATTTTATGTCAGAACTACAATTTAATAGGACAATTGCAAAAACTGCAATACTACCAAGAACATTGGCTTAAACCAGCAAAATCAGAATATGACCTGACACCATTTTGGTCAGGGTTGGTGGTAGCAGTCTCGTTGGAGTGATGGATGTGGTCTTGCCAAAGTGGTGATCCTGTAGAAAGGTCTGGTCCTTCTCAGGAGGTCCAGTGGTTGTATTATGGTGTCCCAAACCCAGATTATATACAGGTAGGAATGTTCAGTTCCTCCCCCAGGGCGGGGAATTTCACAATGGAATGATGTAATTCTAGGAGTTATGCTGGTGAGTCCTTGATGGCCCATTAGCAGAGATGGCCCTCCTTTAGGCTGTGTTCGTTGGGCAGCTGTTGCAAATGAGCGACTATTAACAGCTCATCAGAAGGTGATATAGGTGGTGATAGAATACATGCCTTACATTGTAATGCAAGACACTCTTGATGGATTGGAGGTGGTGGGGAGAAAACCATGAGAACTAGGGAGAAAATTACTTAGTAGAGTACCTGCCTCATATTTGGAGTTCACTCGGAAAGGGAAGAGCAAATTTTTCTCTTTTTGCCCCAAACTGAACACAAAATATTGCTTTGGTTTTGCTGGCATGTCCTGCCAAAGTGTGAGCTTTCTAGGGTGAGGATTTTCTTGCCTTCTTGTAGAAGAATGATCTAAGGCAGTGGTCTCCACCTTTTTTGATTGCACCACCTCATCAGCAAAAAAAATTGTGAGCGTTCACAATATATTTTTATTTATAAATTATATATGTATACTATTGTACTAATATGTATGTTATACAACATACATGAAAATAAAAGGATGAGAACAAATTTTTATTTTCATGCTCTATTTTAAATTTTTTTTTAAATTATTTATTAATGGGACCGAAAACAATTTCTTCATGCACCCCAGTGCATTGTCTTGTGCACCTCACTTTAGAGACTACTGATCTGAGTTCTCTTGTAACATAGTTTAAGTAAACTTTCCAGTCATCAGGTGGTAACTCTTTTTCAACAGTTTTTTTTTAATGTTTGTGCTATTTCCTAGCTGATGTTTTTTACTTTTAGAAAACAGAGCATGTTAAAACCTTTAGACTACATCCACATTGTGATTATGGTCCTGGCTTGAACCTAGATCTTTGGCCCCTGATGGTCTGTTGCTCTTCTAGACACAGTCTCACTGGAATATGACAGCTCAGAGCTGCAGGTTGGGAGGGGTAAGCGTTTAGTCATTGCCTTTAATTTACCATTAAGAAATTAAGTATTTGTATATGATATTAAAAATTTCTGTAAAATAGGTTTATTTTGAAGTTGAGGATACAGGTAAACCTTCAGTTATGCTGTAAATGATAAGGTCAGTTTCTGCCCAAACTTCCTTTAGTTCTTCCTTTTAAAATTTTCTTATGCTTATAAGATATATAAGGGTTATATTATAAAAAGTATAAGGGATCATAAGAGTTGTCCAGCTTTGTTATGGTTTCAGTATTTCAGCTATTAATAAATGATGATGTCTTTTTCTAAGGATTACTATGGAATTACATTCCCTGCTCCTGCAACCTTGACAGGCAGAGATGGAAGCCTTGCTAACAACCCCTACTCAGGTGAGTATTATTTAAACATGAGGATGGTGAGCAAGATGTGCTGGTCATCCTGCTGTTGCTGAAAAAGCAGTCATTTTCCCCTTCTGTAGGCAGTTAAACTCATCAGTCCAAACTAGCCAAACAAAAGCAAGCATCTTTCTCTCAACCCTGACACTGATTTTTGTTTTCTTCATGGTTTTGGTCAGTAATTCATATGTGACCTGGAGGTTCTTAGGAGTAAGTTGGATACCCTTTGAGAATAAGTGCAAAATTGTTACAAATTTAAATGGTAGTGTCATCTAGTGTCCTTCCCAAGTGCATAGAGGTGCTTGAAAAATATTCCATAACTTAATCATTCTTCTTGAAATTTGACTGGCTTGCTTTCCTTTCTTACTGCTATTTTAGTACTTGTATATTCAAAGCAGGAGCTGCCTCTAGCAGGCTCCTTCTCACCCCCTCCAAATCTAAAGGACTTCATTCCCAAAAGAATGTGGTCTAAGAAGCCCTTGTTCATTCCTGCTCTTACTCTTCAGTTATTGTTGTACAAAGATGACATTAATGCTATCCAGGATTTTTAGCCAGTGGTTTTCTTTCACTGCAATCTGATTACACCTTAAAATTCTAGCTATAGGCGTGTGCTGGTTTGGTACTGGTTGATATTTAAGAAGAAGGAAGAAAACCATTCACAGAAATGGTTTTCCTGAGAGAGGCTCCTGGGAGCTTCCTCTGTGTCTAGAAAAGGCCAATAGCTGTCTAGTTCTGAGAATTGACAGCTTTGTAAACCATTGAGAAGTTGGGTCTGCCTCTGTGAACACTACATTTTAAAACCCAGGAAGTTCCAAAAGTCTTTTTTGGCTTCCGGCTTCAGAAGGTACTGGGAGCTCTGGTGGGGCCAGGCCAGGCTGGCCGTGATTGGCCGTGGCCCGGGCAGCCTAGCTGGGCCAGGCCAGGCAGGACCCAGCGGCTCCTGGGTGGGGATGGGAGACCAGAGGGGCCCCAGCTGGAGATGAGATAGGTCACAGCTGCTGACATCTCATTAACACCAGGCCCTGCCTCTGCCCTCTGGCCTGCGCCAAGCCAGGATCCTTCCGGGCCAGGCCCCCCCTGACCACAGCCACCCCCCAGCGGCTGCCAGGGAGGGGGAGAGAGAGAGAGAGGGGCCCAGTGCAGCTGAAATCCATCATCATGACTGCTTCAGCCACTGCCCACCAACACCTGCCGGCCTGGGTGAAATGTTAACCCTTCCAGTGCACAGGTAAGACCTGCAGACCATGGTTCTTCCCTTGGGTGAGAAGAAAAGCACAGAGTGACAACATGAAGACACCAGGGTCACTTAAGGAAAGAGTTTAAGTTTCAGATGGAAGGAGAATGAGGAGATGTCCTAGTATTGGGAATGAAAGTTCTTTTGGTAATGCCATGGAGATGGACTATAATAAACTACAGTATTTCCTTTAATTCATGAGAGAAAACAAGTATGGGGGGATGATGGAGTGTTCAAATGTGGACCTGAGCAGAGGCAGCAGATGTTGAAGAAGCAGTGACGCTCTGTGGAGCTTGAGCAGAGAGACAGAGATGAGAGTGAAGAAGACTGTGTCNAACTGAGGAAAGACTATTGTAGAAGTGATAACTGATTTAAAATCCCAGGTTTTGTTTTTATGTTGTCAGTTGGGAAAGGAGAGAAGGTGGGCCAGGGGAGGGAAAGTGTTCTGGAAGTTTCATTCTGATTTTTCTTTTCTATTCTTTTAGTTTTATTAATAAAGCTTTCTTTGTAGTTTTAAGTTTGAGCCTGTTTTTGCCTTTCTCTTAAATTATATCTCACAGCAAGAAAATGAGTAAGTGCACTGGTGAGTTTAACTAGCTCTAAACCCACCATATTTATTTGGTGCATTGGCTGGGAAATTCAAATTGGCGAATCTAAACCACTACACAAAATTGGTGTTTCTGCCTGGTTTGAACTGAAAATGCCACAAGGTGTTATGATTCCTATAACGATAATATTAAGTGTTGTCATACTTTTTGGTAACCAACATAAAGGAATACTAGTTGGGAATGAGATTGATATGAGTGATATATATCACCTCCCTAAAAATGTGTGAGCATGGTGCTCTGCAGGCCACCAGAAAATGCAAGTGTTCAGGAGTTTTTCTGCTTCATAATCATTTCTCTTGGGAGTCTGCTTTTGGGGTAATAACCAAATTTCCCTTCCTACTTCTTAAAAAAGTTGTCCCATGATGCAAGTATTGCTTTCCTGGCCTTCAACTATTGTTTCCAGAACTTTGGTGGTGTGAGGAATCAGACATATTAACTCTAGTCATACTTGGCAAATAAACAGACTGACAAAAATATGCCTATCACTTCCTGTAAATCCTAACTTGCTTTAACCCCAGAAGCTTAGCTAATCAGTTTAACCTCTAGGAAAGTCACACCTTAACTGAACAACTATTTGCTCTTTGTCTGTTTACCATACTTTTGCTTTTAGCATGTTTTATTGCAATGATCTGATATAATGAATCTGCTCAAATTGTGTGAGATAGGTAAGTATTGGTATCTCCATTTTAACAATGGATTAGCCATGGCATGGAGTTCTCTGCCACTAACAGGCAATGGCCCTGTAGCCATCAGGAACAGAGACTGGGAGAGGGCTTCCCATGAACAGTGCAGGCTTTCAAGTGTCGGATGTGTTCTCTTCTGTAGTTATCTACTTGTATTCAGAGATTTTGAATCCTTTGAATTCTCCACTTTTGGTTTAGCTTTGATAGCTTTTCTGATAAGTTTGCTCTTTCGCAGGTGACGTAACAAAATTTGGCCGTGGGGATTCTGCCTCCCCTGCTCCTGCTACCACGCTAGCCCAGTCGCAGCAGAACCAGACTCAGACTCACCATACAACTCAACAGCCATTCCTCAATCCGACCCTGCCCCCGGGGTACAGCTACACTGGGTTACCTTATTATGCTGGTGTGCCCGGTGTTCCCAGTGCATTCCAATATGGGCCAACCATGTTCGTAAGTGTGATAGCCAAAACTGTAACCCTCCCTGTGTGCCTCTCCGGTTTTGCTCTCTTCAGCCCAAACCTTCTACATCTTAGAATCACAGGATGGTTTGGGTTGAAAAGGGCCTTAAAGATCATGTAGTTCCAATGCCTCTGTCATGAACAGGGACACCTTTCACTAGACCAGGTTTCTCTAAGCCCTGTCCAACCTGGCCTTGAACACTTCCAGGGATGGGGTAGCAACAACTTCTCTGGGCAACCTGTGCCAGTGTCTCACCACCCTCATTGTAAAAAACATCTTCCTTATGTCCAATCTAAATCTACCCTCTTTTACTTTAAAGCCATTCCTCCTTGTCCTGTCACTACAGACCCTGGTAAAAAATGTTTATGTCTTTCTTATAAGCTCCCTTTAAGTACTGAAAGGCCACAATAAGGTATTCCGGGAGCCTTCTCTTCTTCAGGCTAAACAATCCCAACTCTCGGCCCTTGTTCAAAGAAGAGGTGCTCCAGTCTTTTGATCGTTTTCATGGCCCTCCTCTAGACTTGTTCTAACAAGTCTTTCTTGTGCTGGGGGCTCCAGAACTGGATATAGTACTCCAGATGGGGTCTTATGGCAGCAGAATAGAGTTATCATTCCCAGTCTGTAAGGGATCTCCAAAAACATGCAAGCATGAGAAAATAGCTGCAGTCTCTTCCTCAAGAAAATGGGAAAATTAAAAGGCTGGCACTCATGGATTCCTGTGCAGGTTACTGTAAATAGCAGGCAGCTGCAGCTCTTGGACTTGGTGTTCCTGAAAGCCTGTAGCACCCTCCAGATAGTCAAAGGGAGATCCAAAACTGAGTCAGAGAGCCAAAAATGCCTAGGAAATCCTTTTGAGGATGGAGGAGACTGGATTAAGTCAGAGAGCAGGGAGTCTCAGGAGGGAAAATGTTAATTGAGGAGAGGGATGCTCTAAGCAGAAGGGTGGATGACTCTATTTTAGGGCCCTGTAGGACTGTGTCTTATGAAACAGACTCAGGAAGGAGTTGGTGTTTCATTTGATTCTGTGGGTGACAATTTACTGTTTACAGTCAGTGTATGAAAGATTCAACAAGGCCAAATTCTGAGTCCTGCACTTGGGTCACACCAACCCCCTGCGGTGCTACAGGCTAGGGCAGAGTGGCTGGAAAGCATCTCAGCAAAAAGGACCTGGGGATGCTGGTCAATAGTCAGCTGAACATGTGCCAGTGTGTGCCCAGGTGGCCAAGAAGGCCAATGGCATTCTGGCCTGTATCAGCAAGTGTGGCCAGCAGGACCAGGGCAGTGATCATTCCCCTGTACTAGGCACTGATGAGGCCACACCTCGAATCCTGTGTTGAACTTTTGGCCCCTCACTACAAGAGGTGCTGAAGTATGTCCAGAGAAAGGCAATGGTGAAGGGTCTAGAAAGTAAGTCCTATGAGAAGCTGCCGAAGGAGCTGGGGGTGTTTAGCCTGGAGCAAAGGAGGCTCAGGGAGGACCTTCTCACTCTATATAACTCCCTGACAGGAGAGTGCAGCCAGGGGGGAGGTCAAGCTCTGCTCCCAGGGAACAAGGGTCAGGACAAGAGGAAATAGTCTCAAGCTGTGCCAGAGGAGGTTCAGGTTGGACATCAGGAAGAATTTCTTCACAGAAAGGATTGTTAAGTATTGGAATGGACTGCTCAGAGAGATGGTGGAGTCACCATCCCTGGAAGTGTTCAAGAAATTGCTGGACATGGCACTTAGTGCTATGGTTTAGTTGACAAGGTAGTGTTCAGTTGAAGGGTGGACTTGATCTTGGAGGTCTTTTCCAACCTTAATGATTCTATGGTTCTAAAGAAATACACAGCCTGTTTTGAGAGAGGGTTGTGCTGTAATCAGGGAGGCAGCTCTGACAGAAAACTTGGAGCTTGCATAAAGCCACTACACTAATTTACTTCTGGAAGCGTGACTGTCATGTCCCATGTCAGTCCAGTGCTCCCAACTCCAGATTGAATTTCCCACAAGGTGAAGGTGCCTTCTCCACTAGATGGCAGAGGGACCTTGTGTTTTGTGTGTCATTCTCTGGTTAACAGTCTTTTGTTTCCTTCCTTTGTCCAGGTACCTCCAGCATCTGCTAAACAGCATGGAGTCAACTTGAATACCACATCGACTCCTTTTCAGCATGGGAGTGGCTATGGGCAGCATGGCTACGGAGCAGGTATGCTTACTACTGCACTTTTCACATGCATATTTGCAGAGCTGCTTGCTCACTGTAATACCTTGTCTTGTACACCAGCAGGCTATGATGACTTAACACAGGGAACAGCAGCTGGTGATTACAGCAAAGGAGGCTACAGTGGGTCATCTCAAGCACAGAACAAATCTGCTGGCACTGGACCTGGAAAAGGTAACATGAAATAGGAGGTTGCTCTTGAGTGGGATTTAGTAGGGCCAACTCCCAGTGCTGTGCAGTCAACATAGCACCCAGCTCTAAACAGGGTCATGATCCAAGCTGTTTGTCCATCTCACATATACAAAATGCTTTTTTAATGGCCCAAGCGTTCCTTCTAAATCTTACAGCTGAACTTTGCATAAGGATTTGTGTGGCTGATGTGCAGCTTTGTTTCCTCTGCCAAAGTTTTTTTTGCTGAAGAATATAGTGATCCTGCAGCAATGCTGTGTTTTTGAAGCCTAAGCAGTTGGATGCTGTTGCCGAAATTCTCCTCTGCCAAATGAAGACTAAATTGGATTTCTTGGTAGGCACTTGAGGTAGCCCTGTGTTAGGGTTGAACAGGGCATGTCACACATCTCTGGGCTGTTTGGCTTCTGTCTGTACACCCTGTAACTCATATCTTTCTTTTGTGCCTGAAAATGTTTCCTTTGTGACTGTAAAGGCTGAAGAATTTATACAGCTCATATTGTTAAAAATAAACTAGAAACTGTTGTAAAATAATTGTTAAGCATGTACTGTTAGTTTGCTATTGGTTTGTTATTTGTATTTGTTATTTGTACTGTTATTATATTGTAAAAGGGGTTAAAATGTAGCTATAAGAAATACTGTACTACACATAAGAAAATCACCACCCCCCAGCCAAACTGGACAGAATAAACATAACAAAAGTGTATCACCAACCCCTAACTAAATAAGCCAGCCTAAACAAAAGCTATAATGGACCAATTGAGCGCCTTAAACCTTCATGCAAATGAAAGGATCCAAACAAGAAACCAATCCAGAAGGATGAAAAACAGGATAAAAAGAGGCATCTGAACCAAAGAAAGCCATGCCATGCTGCTCCACCTGGAACACTGAGGACAAGACATCGCTGCTCGAGAGGCCCCAGGCGCCACTGCTGCAGCATCCTCAACGGCAACGCTCCTGCCTGGCCCATGGGCCCCCATGCTTTAGGCTTTTTCTTTTTACAATAAATGCTGAAATCACTCTTAGTACCAGGAGTCTGGTCCCGTTTTTAACAATATGAAAGCTTTATTCTGCATGTGCTGGTTAGACCTGAGAAGTGTATACTTAGCTGCTTGCCACTAATGAGTTCATCCTTGGACTTAAACAAGTATCAAGCATTTGCTGTGCATTTGAAATGCTGTCTTCAGCCAAGAACTGATCACATTCTCATCTGTAGAGGAGCAATCAAAAAAGGAGCAATGTCCTAGGAAGGGAACAACCATAAAGCAGTATACACCTGAGTTCAGTCCTCTGATTCAATGGCCAAAGGAACAGCTACTTTTATTCTGATCCAAGTGAGATGATTAGAGACAGTCTTTATAAGACTGAATAACTGGCTAGTTTGAAAATCACCTTGCTGATGAGTGTTCCTGAGCTTGATATGGCACAAGACTGTCTAAACAGAAGGCAGCCTGAATCAGTGATATTAATTTTCTCTGGGCAGAGAAGCATTGCAGACCTCGCCTTTCTGCAGGATATAAAATGACAAGGGTTCAAATGTCTAGAAGATGCTGAATCTCGTTGTTCAGTGCACTACTGGAAAGCTGTTGAATGCTACAGTAGAGCCAAATGCACCCCTAATCCTAGGGGAAAGCTGTCTTTTTGTGAGCTTAAATGAGTGTTTGGTGCAGCCAACTGCTGCCTGGTGAAGTGTATTTGAATGCAAGTGGTAACCACTGGGTTGTGAATGTGGGTGATTTATTCCAGTTGACTGTTTTCCTGCTTTGCAGTGGGAGTGAGGAATCAAACCATTTATTCTGTTCCCATGTGCAATGCTGTGGGTCTGACAGCATCAAGAACCCCACCGGGTGGGCCAGCAGCAGCATCAGGGTGTGGGGTGCAGTGGTTGAAGACAAAGGTGCATCCACTGAGGCTGTCAGAGGTGCTGGGAGCAAAGCATAGAGCTCATGCTAGATGATGGTTGACTTTCCCATTGTTGGTGGCTGTTTTTTGTTTTCCAGGTGTTTCTGTGACCTCAAGTAACACGGGTGTGCCTGATATCAGTGGCTCAATCTATAACAAGACTCAGGTGAGCAATGCTGGACTCTCCTCCCCTGTGGTCTTGAGGCCTGACCAATGGCTCCCCTTGTGGAGGAGGCTAGGGCCATTCCCAAGCCAGTTAGTTCTCAGGGTCAGCAGGCTGTGGCATTTCTTATGCTAGCTGTTTGCTGTTGGAGTCTCACCCTCTGTCCCACTGCTCCTGATGGCAGCTGTTGGCATAGGTGTGGGTACTCTACACTGCTCATGCTGCCCCACATGTGCTGTGTCCTGGTTGCAAATTAAGTGTGATGGCACTAATGTTTTTGGTCCAAATATCCCTCAAAGCAAGTGAGTCAAGAGGCTGGGTTGAGCTTTGGTCAGGGGGAGAAAAATCTTATTGCAAGTAGTTCTTCTGCTTTTGTAATTCCAGCCTGAGCCCCCATAATGTGTGAAGGACTGATTTCAGGCAGCTGCTGCCATCCCATGTCCCACTGGATAAAAAGAGGTCAGGGAAAAAAGGAGCATAGTAGCTGTGGAAATAAAAATAAAATGTTTGCGTCATTAGTTCAGAAAAATGGATGAGAAAAGGAGCTGAAACTCATCTGCTGAAGTGCTTGTAGATGTAACTTGGCTTGCTCTGTGGGGGTTGATGAAAGTTTCAGGTGATGTGTTTGGGCCACTCTTGTTCTTGTTTGGTCACCATGGGGCTGCTCACACCAGTCTCTGATGCTGTCCCACTCACCTCCTGTGCAGACATTTGACAAACAGGGATTCCATGCTGGCACGCCACCTTCTTTTGGCCTACCCTCTGCTCTTGGATCAACTGGGCTGAACCCTGGTGCTGCCCCAGGTTATGCTCCAGCCCCATTTCTCCATATTCTCCCTGCACATCAGCAGCCTCATTCCCAGATGTTGCATCACCACCTTCAGCAAGATGGGCAGGTGAGTCAGCCCCTTCATCATCTTCAGTGTGCCTGAGGGCAGATTCCTAGCAAGGTCTTGGGGGGTTTTGCTTCCTTCTGGTTTTTGCTTTGGTCATTAGGAAGGAGCCTTGACCAGTTGTAGACTGACAGACTCAATGCTATTGGCCAGCTTGGGGAGGGAATCTCATGAAGTTCAACAAGGGGGAATGCCAAGTCCTGCCCTTGGGAAGAAACAACCCCATGCACCAGTATATGCTGGGGGCCAAAGCAGCTTGGCAGAATAGGCCCTGGGCATCCTGGTGGACACCAGGTTAACCATGAGCCAGCACTATGCCCTTACTGCAAAAGCATTCTGGGCTGCATTAGCAGGAGTGCTGCCAGCAGGTTAAGGGAGGTGATCCTTCCCCTCTGCTCAGCACTGGTGAGTCCCATGTCCGGTTCTGGACTCCCCAGTACAAGACAAACATGGATGTATTGGAGAGTCCAACAAAGGACCACAAGGATTATGAAAGGACTGTGTCATCTCTTATCCATAAAGGCTGAGAGAGTTGGGATTGTTCATCCTGGAAAGAAGGATCAGGGGAGATCTCATCAATATATATAAGTACCTGAAGGGAAGGNGAGGTGATCCTTCCCCTCTGCTCAGCACTGGTGAGTCCCATGTCCGGTTCTGGACTCCCCAGTACAAGACAAACATGGATGTATTGGAGAGTCCAACAAAGGACCACAAGGATTATGAAAGGACTGTGTCATCTCTTATCCATAAAGGCTGAGAGAGTTGGGATTGTTCATCCTGGAAAGAAGGATCAGGGGAGATCTCATCAATATATATAAGTACCTGAAGGGAAGGTGCAAAGAAGATGGAGCCAGGCTCTTTCCAGTGGTTCCCAACGACAGGACCAGAGGCAATGGGCACAGGCTGAAACACGGGAGGTTCCCTCTGAACATAAGGAAACACTTTTTTACTGGGATGGTGACCAAGCACTGGCACAGGTTGCCCAGGGAGGTTGTGGAGTCTCCATCCTTGGAGCTGTCTGGACATAGGTCTGAACAACTAGCTCTAGGTGACCCTGATTGAACAGGATTGGGCAAGAAACCTTGAGAGGTCCCTGCTAGCCTCAGCCAGGCTGTGATTCTGTAAAGAGGCCATCCTGATGTGAGGCATGGAGAGATGGGCTGTGAGGTGTGAAGCCCAGGCAAGCATTGATGTCCCCTGGCTGTGGCAGGAGCGCAAGATGTGAACACTTGTACTGTAATTCTGGAGGGGAAATAATCCTCTTGAAGGTTGCATGTTAAGTCAAATTTCTGAATTGGTTTTACCAGCCTATGTGTTTCCTTACTATAAATGTTCCCCCAAAAAAGTGTTCTGCCTTAGAATCAAGAAACAAGAAATTGCTTCTCTTTCTGAATGTGTGTTGTCTTTGGCTTGTGCACTGCTTCTGTTCACCTCGGGAGAGATCCTTTGTTGTCCCCAGTCCTGCTCCTCTTCTTCCTTGTCCTTAAACCTGAGTGGGAGGTGTTGGGATGGTAGTCCCTGCTCTTCTACTTGGTTTCTCTGTGACTGTCCTGGATTTCAGGATGCAGAGATGTTGCAGAGCAGAAACAGATCCATCCAGGAGGGAACATCGCTGGGGGAAGCTCTTCTGCTGATGTATGGACAGGCTTGTCTTCCTAGTAATGTTGGTGCTCATGTCTCCTTTCTTTCTGATTTCTAGGGTGGATCTGGCCAACGCAATCAAGCCAGCACCATGCAGCAAAAGTCTCAGGCTACCAAAACCTATGGCACTTCTCCATACTGGACAAACTAAATCCAGAACTGGGGAGGGAGGAGAGAATGACAGGAGAGGAGGCAAACAAAGAAAATAGAAAAAGCTGACCCCCATTCCTAGAATTATTAGGAGAAATTACTGCTCAGCCAAACGTCTGTGTGGGAAGAACTGCAGCCAGGCAGACATTCTCAGTGTGACTTGCCTGCTTCCTCTTCAAGTTGCTGTTGTATGTAATATATTTATGTATGTATTTGTAAATGTAATAGAGGCTAAATGTGGTTTTCTGCATCTTTCAGCCTGTTTTATTTTCTTTGTAGGGAAACTTATTATGAATTTCCCATCTGCACCAGATCATCCTTCCTTGTATTTTTAAGCTTTATAACTGTCAAAAGACAAACTGTGCCTTTTTTTTTTTTTTTGAGCTGAGCTGGAGCCCATTTATTTAATGCAATTCTAAATTCAGGCAAATAAGACCTGCCTTCCCCTCCCCCTGCAAAAAAAGAAGAATTAAGATGTGTCCTGTTGTTTTGATTTCTGCCCTCAGCCTCCAATATAGCTGTTACTTTAAAGAGATAAAAAAGAGGCTGGGAGAAGGGAAAAAAAAAATTTTATGAGTCTTCCTCTTTCTTTCATCTCCTCATTCCTTCCTGCTATGGAAGATGAACTCTTGTGGGCAGTTTGTTCACTGTGGCCCTGAGCTACGCTCTCACCTTTTTTTTTTCACTTTTTTTAATAATAAAGGCCTTTTTTTTGTTTGTGGTTTTTGTTTGTTTTTTTTTGACAGAGGGTAGTTGTGTTTTGGTATTGGGTTGGGGTTTTTTGTTTCTCTAGCAAGAGACTTTGGATGGCTGTGGCTCCTGCAACTTCCTTTCCATCATTAGAGGCAAAAACTATGTAGCAGTTTCTTAAATAAAAGTATAAGCTGTGTCTTGTACCTCTTTTTGCCTCAAGCCACCCTGCCCAGAAAAGACAGCTACTTGATGGAAACTTTACCTGTCCTTCCCTACTTTTTTCTAAAACAAGACCCTGGAGGCAACTCCTGGTCCTTCTTGTCCTACACCAGTGTGGTGAATGTTTTAGGAGTTTTATTTCTTTTTAACTCTCCCTCCACCTAATAAATATTTGAGTGTATCACTAGTGTTTGTCTGCATTTGCAAAGGCCTCAAGCAATTTTGCTTTTATAGCCTGTCACTTTCTACCTCCTCCTGCTGGGAGGGTAAGAGCAAGAGATGGGTCTGCAGGGAATGCTGAATACTGTGACAAAGGTGAGCACACCTTGGTACTGAAAGCTCATAGGCAGCTGCATTGGGTTGGGATCCTGGGCAGCACTCTGACTTCTGCCACAAGCATCATGTCTGCATTTGCTGTCCTCTGACATTGTGCTCTGTCTGAGGCCCTGTGAAGCAGCTGGGAGTGGAAAGGAGGGAGCACGACAGCACTATCTTTGCTTGCTTTGCCCATGAAGTTCATGGCCTCCATCAGGAGTAAGGTCTATGGTGAGGTTCAATAAGGTGAAGTGCTTGGTCCTGCACTGGGAATATAGCAATCTGTTTCTGCAGGCTGGAGACTTACTGCCTCCTTTCCCTGCCCTGGCAAGCCTAAACAGGATGTTTTCCCCTTGTCATCAGCTCCAACAGGGCTCTTCTGTGGCAATTTCCTCTCTAAGCCTCTGTTCCACAGTCTGATGGTAGAGACAAGGTTGCTCTGCTGCAGTTAGCCATCAAGGAAATGGAGAAAAAAAATCCCTAACCACTCTGCACAAGGGGCAGCCAGGTTTGTCCAGTGCAGGGCAGTGTGGAGTGTTTGTCCTGGTTTTGGTACAACACCTTCTGCTAGATCAAGAAGCTACTGTCAGCTCAAGGCAGGCTGGTGCGATACAAGCAGGCCTGATCCGAGTTAGAAAGCCCAGACAGCACCATCTCATTCATCCACATGGAGACTCCTCTAAGAAGTCAGCTCTGCAATGCCATAACCATTCCTCCAGCATGGCTCTGAAGCAGAAACATTCAGGCCCCAAACAGATTTGACTTGGCTGTTGCTGTGCTGCAAACAATGTTGTGTAGCAAATACAACACCTGTACACATGTCCTGCTAATTTCAGCACTGCAAAAACAAATACTTCTCCACTCTTGAGACTGGAGGGAACAGCATGGGCCAGGCAGGGCAAGGACCCTGAAGGGATGGTTGGTAGTGATTACCTCAATTCCTCTGCCAGTCTTCTGCATGAGGTCAAAGCACCTTGCCCCAAAAAACTGGCCACCAGCAGCATCCCAACTCCATGCCAGCAGCACCTTTACCCTAAGTCCTTGCATCCTGCTGCAGTCATAGGATATCATGAACAGTCTTCTCCCTGGTCTCCTCTTTGCTAACTTAAGATGAACAAATAAATATAACAGCAAAGCTCATGGCCTTTTGCCAAAGTGCTTCTCCAAATCAGTTTGTTCTTTACTATAAGGTATAGACAGCTGTCAAGCAGCAGCTTTAGTTTTCTAATAATCTTGTAGATATTTATGTATATGTATAGGTATTGATACTGGAGCACCACTGAATTTGTGAACAGCTGTTATTCAAAGCTTTAAGTAACCCATGAAAATAAACCAACTACATTAACAGGGAAGTAACAGTACTGGCATATTTTCATTTCACATTTTTATTAATAGATGTGCAGAAAAGACAAAACATAACTATTGAAGGGGAAGACAACACAAAAATTCATCAGTTAATTGTTTCTGGTAAATTATACTGAAGAAAAAAAAAAACCATCTGGGATTTCAGCTAAGAAAACTACTAAGAAATGTAGTGTACCCTGCTGGTTTCAGAATGGTTGAAAACTGCATTTGAAAGGGCAAGTAGTTGCAAATGTAAACACTAATATTGGCTGAGATGAGAAAAAGGTTAAGAAAAAAACAGAATAAAAAGATCAGGTAAACATTTTTTCCACAATTTCTTAAATAGGTAAAAAACCAAAAAAACCCCAACAAAACCAAACACAATACCCTCATTTCAGTTTGTGTATTAAAAAAAATGAAACCAGCAAGTCAACAAGCAATGATACTGCACAGGACAGTGGGGAAGAGAAATTAGTCTGATTATGGTCAGAGCTCTCAAAATAGGTTGCTTTTTGTCTTTAAAAAGGTTAACATGAGATAATGCATCTTACAACACCAAGCTTGAAAATACAACTCATTGGAGAGCATACAGTGAAGATGGTCAAAAATACAAGGGAAATCCTGAAAGATGCAGTATCATTTCAAATCAAGTCAGCACAGCCAGTGTTGCCATACTCTGCTCCTTCATGACCCCAATAGCCCCTCAAAGCTGGAGACTGATGTTTCCTGGCTCAGTGTGCCCTTGAGACCAGTCTTGCATCAGGGAGTGCCAGAGGCCCATTTGCCAACATTGGCACCACCCTCCCAGGTCTGGTGTGAAGCTGGGAGCTGAGGAGTGTCTCACTGCTGGCTCCAAAAAGCACCAGGGGCTGTTAGTCTTCGATGGAAGGATGACCTGAAGGAGCCCTTGTAGAACACTTCAGGAGGGTTCTAGCTGCCTCCCCAGGTAAAAAGCAAGCAGGAGGGAAGACCATCACAGAACACACTGGGGACAAGGTATTATTACCACTTGGGCTGCCTCCATTCTGCTGAGGGCACACTAGCACAAGCTGGGGCAGAGGGACAGGGACTGTCCTTGCTGCAGTAAACCCCAGCCAAGCAACATCCTGGTAACTTCAAACAGCCCCACAGGCCTTCCTCTCCTCCCCAAGGGCTGCCTTCTCCTCTCCCTCCAGGCTACACACTTTAAGCTTGCTCACTCTCATCCTGCTCCTTGCTTCCCACCAAGCTGATCACAGAACAAAGTTTACTCCCACCAAAGTACCTCTTGAGGGACTGCAGCTGGTGATGTATCATTAAAACAGCCAAGCTATACCAAATGCCTGATCCTGTAGTTCTTATCAGGATGACTGCCTCCTGTAAGAATAGAGTCTCGCCCAAGCAGAGCTAGCACCACTGATCTGCTCCTGAGGCTGCCAGAGCTCAGTGCAGAAGTGCAGAGCTGGCTGCCTATCCATGTGAAAGGTGAATTCAGGGCACTGCACTACAGCTGAACAAGAGCACATTGCAATGGGGTGAGGGTGCTGAGGGCCCTAAGCTCTGCCAAGAGCTCCCAAAAACATGCAGGAGGCTGAGCTCAGGGCACCAGCTGAAGCATACTCCTTAATAGGCTGTCAAACCCTGGTTGCTGTCTTTCTCTTTCAGCCTGAAAGCCTTGTGTACCCTTCTCTTTTTGGGCTGCACACATCCACCTGTGCCCCAGCCAGCCAGGCAGGAGAGAGCCCAGCATCCATCCATCTCTCTGCCCTGTGTCCCAGAAGCCATTGCAGGCACAGGAACTGCCCCAGGGAGCTTTATCTTCTGCCAATCCCACAGAGCTTCAGGAGAGCTGCATTTACCAACAGGTGACCTACATAAGCAACAGAAAGAAGGCTCAAGCCAGCACTGGACTTGGGCTGCAGGAAGCAAGGGCTACCAGCAAGCACTGGAGAAGGAGACTCTCCCACTGCCAAAAAGAAGTTCAGGATGAATGCTGGCCCACTGGGCAGTGGGATACACTTCTGTTTTCCTTCCTCAGTAGAGGGGCAGCTGGCAACAGATCCCAGCAGAATGGCTAAATGGAACTTTTTCAACCCAAACCTAGTCTGAAAAAAAATAATGCAACCCAGGGCTCAGTTGTACAGATGTGAAGTGTTAAGCGTTTATTTTAGGGTTCATATCACAAGCCTTTTTCAGAGACAAATCTGATTGTGCCCTCTGGGGATCCAGGGGCCAGCTATTTCCTAATTTGAGTAGACTAATCAGATTCCTGTACCTTTCAGTAACATCCCATCAAGCTCAACACACAGTAGCTTTACACTTTCCACCCCACACCTTATAAAGGAAAAGCCACCAACACAAGGCTAAACAAATGTACACGCTATTATTGTAAATGGAGCAGCTAAACCCTGGCAATTTGCTTTGTGTGGATTTTTTTCTTCCCAGTAAATGCAGCGCTTGAGCTCCTGAAAATCCGTCTTCCAATGGGTTTGTTCCAGCTTTAAATACATTAAACATCTCAATGCAAGACTGTATTTAATTCAAAAATCTAAACACAAGCAAACCTGTTTCGCTGTGAGCATTTTGTAGAGAAGTGAAAAAGGGAATTTCTTTTTAAAAAAGAAATCATAGTACAGTGATGAAAGGGTTAAGAATGCAAGAATTCAGACATTCTGTGGAGGGTCTCTAAGAGGTCCATAAAAAAGGAGCGAACAGATCCATACAACAGGAGACAGCAGGAGACAATTTTTTTTTTATCCCCCCCCTCCCACCACTACTTTTTTGCTGGACTGCTAGGTTACCACTGCTCCCTTCTGGCCTGAGTTGACAGGGCAGTACAGGGGCATAGAGGGAGCAGGTCACGACTCCTCATTGCCAGAATCATCATCATCGTAACAGTCGGCATCCTCTTCCTCCTCGTCTTCATCATCAATGTCATCATCATACAAGTCGTCATAAAGCAAATCTGAACTGTTGTCATTGGAAGGCACTTTAGTTTTGATGCAGTACTCTGCCAGTGTAGTGGGGACCTTCACGCCATCCTTCTCTGCTTCAACTTTGGTAGCCAAAACCTGTTTCCTGTGGGGAGGAGGACACAGCAACATGAGCAGGGCCATGTGCTGGCAGCAGTGTGGCTCAACTCCCCACCTCCCAACCAGCCCCTGCCCAGCTCTCCTGGCAGCTCAGTCAGGAGAGCTGATGTTTGGCTAAAGCACCACAAGCATCACTAGAAACAGATTTACTTCCTGCAGCCCCAGGCTTGGGAGCACTCCAAGGGTGCTTGCAGCACACACACTCTCAGCAACATATGAAATCAATTATTCTACAGGACTCTGCATTAGAGACCTGCCAGAATTCAGAGCAAATTCCATTACGTTTGTTACAGAAGGAATAGTCACAGATTTCTTAAGATGACTTAGGAAATGCCATCCAGAGATGCTATCCACAGTCATTCTCTACCACATGACTCTACACCAACACGTTCAAAACTCTAATTCCCACAAGCATTTGTCAGCTCTGGGCTCCCACTGGAATGTAAGAGCATATGGCTGCACCCTGAGATGCAGCTGTAACTCCAGCACTGACTGAGGATAGCAGGAAACAGTGTTTCCCTTTGCTCCAGGATGGGCTCTGGCTGGTGCCTCTCAGCAGTACTTGGGCTGCGAACTGTTGCCACATCCCAACAGGGAGAGGAGCAGATGGCAGCCTGTTCCTTTGCTCCCATTCACGTGCTCAGTCTGCTATACTCTGTTTATGGAGTGCATCCAGCTGAAGCCAATGGAGCTGGAAGGGACTAAACCTCCCAGCAAGGCTCTTTGTGCAGCCCAGGACAGTGACTGACTGCCCTGCATAGCTCCAACCAGGGATATATCCAGCTAGAAGTCAAGGAATATGTGATCTTTCCCCGGGCAAGTGTGACAGCAGTCTCACTGTAGTATGGGCTGCCCATTTGCCACTCCACAGCAATCTTAGCTCAAGTTTGCATCATCTCCCTACAGCACCTGATAAATCATGAATTTCTCAGAAAAGGGCAGTCAAGACTAAACAGCACTTCCAGCTAATCAAACCCAGCTGTGCAAGCATTTGCCAAATCTTACTGATATTCCTTCAAATTGGAGGGACAAGATTATGATTCATGAGTGCATTAAGCACAGAATTAGTAGTATGAAGGCAGTTTGAATCACATCCCAAGCAATGCAAGCAGTCCTCAAAGATATGCAGGGACTTTGACTGGAATTTACTAGCAGACAATAGGTTTTGCAAAGCATCATGCCAGATTAGTCTGAAAAAGAACAATACAAAGACAGAAGTTTGCACCATTTCTGTCCAGAAGAATGAACTTGGAATAAAGCTGTAAAATTCATTTTGAAAGGAGCAACCACAGTGAGAAGCTAGTTTCAGCAAATTCTGAAGTCAGCCTGTTTAATAGGATTCAAAGCAGGAGACCAGTAGCACAGCATCACACACAGCAAAGCTTACCTTATGATTTCAGCATACTCCTTGTCTTTTCCTTTACTGTCCCTCCATTTCCTGAACATGACTGATGCATCCACATTGGCAGGAGAGAATGTGTTGGGCTCATTAAGCAAAGAGATTACACTCAGTAAGATAGTCCTGAAACAGGTAATCATGACAGTAGTCAGAGCTAACACATTCAAAGATTCTGGATACTGACAACTTCTTTAGATGAGGCATCAGAAACATGTTTAAAGTCAAAACTTATGAATTAATAAGCATATCTAAGTGTAGTTGGGTTGATGTTGGCTGGATGCCAGGCACCCACCAAAGCCGCTCTCACTCCCCTCTGCAAATATACAGGGGAGAGAAAATATAATGAAGGGTTCATGGGTTGAGATAAAGGCAGGGAGAGAACACTCACCTAATGCCATCACAGACAAAACAGACTTGAATTGGGGATATTAAATGAATTTATTACTAACAAAATCAGAGTAGGATTATGAGAAGTAAAATAAGACCTTAAAAAACATCTTCCTTCCATCCCATCCTCCTTCCCAGCTCTACCTCCTCCCCCCAGAAGCACAGGGAGATGGGAATAGGGGTTATGATCAGTTGATCACCCATTGTTTCTGCCACTGCTCAGGGACAGGAGTCCTTCCCGTGCTCCAACGTGGAGTCCCTCCCACAGGAGACAGTCCTCCACAAACTTCTCCAACATGAGTCCATCCCACAGACAGTTCTCCAGCTCCAGTGTGGGTCCCTTTCCATGGGGTGCAGTCATTCAGGCACCACTTGCTCCAATGTGGATCTCCCATGGGATCACAAGTCCTACCAGGAAACCTGCTCCAACCTGGGCTCCTCTCTCCATGGGTCTGCAGGTCCCTACCAGTAGCCTGCTCCAGCACGGGCCTCTCACAGGTTCACAGCCCCCTCTCAAGCATCCCTCCACTCCAGCATGGGGTCCTCCATGGGCTGCAGAGGGACAGCTGCTTCATCATGGTCTTCACCATGGGCTGCAGGGGATTCTCAGCTCTGGCACCTGGAGTACCTCTTGCCTCCCTTCTCCACTGACTTTGTTGTCTGCAGAGCTATTCCTCTGATGTTCTCATCCCGCTCTGGCTGCAATTACAACTGCGCAGTAACTTTTTTTTCTTTCTTCTTAGATATGTTATCACAGAGGTGTTACCATCATTCCTGATTGGCCCAACCTCGGCCAGCAGTGGGTCCATCCTGGAGCTGGCTGGTGTTGGCTCTGCTGGATATGGGAGAAGCTTCTGGCAGCTTCTCACAGAAGCCATCTCTGTATCTCCCCTGCTGTCAAAACCTGGCCATGCAAACCCAATACACTAAGGACTGATGCAGTTTGAGTTTTTCCTTTATTTTATTTTATATGTTTTCTATATTCTTCACACATATATTTGTAGCTCTGTAGCCTATTGTATTAGTGACTAGTTTTCCCAGTACTTTTCCATGGCCTTTCCCTAGGCAGAATGACAAAACAAATTCCAGAACTCCAAGCCCTGGGAAGTACAAAGGCCTCTATCCTATCTTGGTTCTTCCTGGGAATCAAGTCAGAGAACAACTCTTTGAGACACATTTCATGGACAAAGTATAACTAGTGCTGAAGGGGGCACTCCAGAGAAGGGGCTTGACCTGGGAGGGAATTGCATCACCACTTGTCCTCCTAACTGGTGCTTTTTTCAATTATGCTAATTTCCTAAAACCTATAAAAATGTACTCACCCCTGGGAGGGGTGGGCTTTTGTGGACATCTTTCCATAACTGCCTCTGGAGGCCTTCAAATAAAGATCCCCTTTTATATTACCTCCTTACTAAAATTATTGAGTTTCATTTCCAGGTTGGGAAAAAGGCAACAGGACAATAGTTGAAGTAAGAGAAAATACTTATGAACTTCAGACCCTGGTGATCAGCATAAGGAAGATGACACAATACAAACCTCAAAGTCCTAATCTGATGACAGATTATCATGTTTGTACACATGCTTGTGACAGGGAAGCAGGTAAAGCTTGCATCAGACCAGAATTCAGTTTATCCATATCACCCATGGATGGTGTAGGGTTGGAAATTTGCTTGGTGAACCTGTTCTTCATGACATCCAGCCTCACAGCAGAATGCCAGGCTCTTTGCTTACCCTGACCGATACAACCCAAGGCCATCAGATGAGACTGCACTGCCTTCCCTACCCCACAGTGTATTAAGAGGTTGGAGCTGTGGCCAGGTCTCCTTTCTCCTCAGCCTGTGTGCCAAGACTGCTGTAGCAGTACTTGAAAAATATCTGCACTGTCTTCCCCTTGCTGTACTCAACACTCAGGCAAGTTGCAAAGAGTCCAGCAAGATTGAGCTGCTGGTACTCAGCAAAGGCAGCATGAGCCAGTCACATAACCCCTGGCAGACAGACAGCCTTCCTGGATTTCTAGCAGCAGCCCAGAGCTAGCCAGCTGCCCTGCTCTGCTGGCATTTACCAGGGACAAACACCACCTCCCTCACCCAGATCCTTTCGCATTTCCTACAACTCTTTGGACATCAGAGATTCAGCCTTTTGTTCCTCACAAAGTGTCACAACCAGCACAAAACTCAACAGCAAATCTCATCAGGCAGCTCTATACACCTGACCACCTGGCTGTAGCTACCACCACAACAGATTCCTGTGCCTGAGGTGGTCCTGCTTTGAACAGCTTTTAATTTAAATGGAAGGGAAAAACAAGAGACAAGGAAATAAGTCTTGAAATACCGCAGTACATAACAACTGCTTTGCAGAACATGATTAAAGGAGACTACAGCTCCAACTGTACTTGAATTGATTTAGAGGCACTTTCAGAGCAGTGCATGCAGAGCATATCTACAAGCATATCATTTATCTGGGATACAATTCCAGGAAATATTTGGCCATTTAGATGAAAAGTTTATAGGAAGGTTTTGAAACTAAACACTTGCATCCAGCCAGACTGTTCAGCATAGCTATCAGAAGAGTCATATACAATTTACTTTCCAAAAAATATAATTCAGTAGTGTGATATATGTATTGAAATAATTCGCGTTTTATTGGAAAAACACAGTATAAAACCTTTCATATATAAGAAATATAAAACTGCCCGGGGATTACGAAACTTTTGCCAGCAACTCAGGAAGAGAACTCATTTACAGGAGAACTAAGGGTGGCACTGAGAGGAGATGGGTCCACTCCAGCAGAACGAGCCTGACAACGACCCAGCGATTATTATCTGATCTAGCTCGTTAAGACAGTGCATCGCAATGGGAGTTCCTGAAAATCCAGTTAAACGCCCTTCCTTTCTCGGAAAACTGATCAACAGACCGGCATCAGAGATATG
>VWYI01019855.1:0-10003 GCA_013399455.1 Anthoscopus minutus | reverse complement strand
GAAGGAGCTCAGAGACTGAGTGCCAGCTGAGGGGTTTGTGAGGCACCGCCTCTCCTCTACTTTTCCCGTCTCGGCCGAGACAGGGTCCCTGTTCTGTTCCGTTGTTAATACTGTAGTTATTGTTGTTGGTTTACCTTATTATACATATTAGTAAAGAACTGTTATTCCTATTCCCATATCTCTGCCTGAGAGCCCCATGTTTTCAAAATATAATAATTAGTAGGGAAAGGGTGGAGGCTTACAGTTTTCTTTTTCTTCATTTCAAGGGAGGTTCCTGCCTTCCTTGACAGATACCTGTCTTACAAACCAAGACAACAAGGTATAGTAACAGGAAGGGATCCCAGAACAGGGGATCTGACAGGACAGGAACCATAAAAAAGTTTCACCACGTGTGACTGAAAACATCCTCAGCATCACATATAAGCTGTACCAGACTGGATACAGACCGACTCTCTCCAGTATAGTTATGGATCTGTTTCTCCCTTAGGTGAGGTTCTTCCAGCATGTTGTTTCATGCAAGTCATTTGCATGAAGAGTGAGTATTTAAAGCCCACCTTTGCTTTCTTATATCCCCCACCCCATTCTGGGGAACTTTGTGCTCATCAGCTGCCATATCATTTTGGTTTATTGTGTTTACAGTGCTGTTGTCTTCAGAGTGAGTGCCTGTCCTGGTTTAGGAATGGCATTCTCCAATTTAGTACTTCCACTAAAAAGATCATGACTTGCAGTTGGCTCCCCTCCCCCTCCAATGGGAGGCACAAAAGATCACGGGTTGATATAAAAACAATTTACTGGAAACAGCAATGAGATTAGAAAACAACAATAACAGCTACAATATAAATAACAGAAGTGTACAAAAGGGAGGGTGATTCACACGCAAAAATGCTCACCATGGATCCTGGGTAACAATGAACAAATGGTAGGTGGGTTTCCCCCTCCTGACACACCACAATTTTCTCCACCGGAAGCCCCACTCTTCTCAGAAGCCAGAGCATGCCTTACCCCCACCCCAGCAATGATGTGAGGTGGTATAAAATAACCTCCTAGCCCTGCCCACACAGGTCCAAGCTCCACTCCTTCATGGCTACTGCAAAAAAATTAACTCTGTCCTGTCTGGAACCATGAAAGCCCCTCTACACCCTTTTATCAGCAGAGGAGAGAAGCCAGTGGAGGCTGAAGGAATCAGAACTGTTAACTGCCTTTTTCTCTGCATGTATCAACAAAAGTATCAGACTTAGACTGTACTGAAAGTAATGTTACATCTGAACAGTTTCTGCAAGCAGCTCAATGCACTAAAGTAGCCAAAAAAACCCAACAAAAATGGGTATCCTCAGAAAACAAAGCAATAGTAAGATGAGGCATCACATATCAGCACAAGATACAGATGTACCAACATCTTGAATATTGTGCTGAATTCCTCCCTGTGCACCTCAAAAGACAGAGTGAGGTCAGGCAAGTTTGGGAGAAAGGCAACTAAAATTTATCAAAGAGACTTAACCCCTAAGCCCTGCCACCACTTCCTCAGCTTTATGGGACATAAGGAAAGCAATACTTTCTTCCATACAGATCACTGCTTCATTCCTTCCCCTCTTGCTGAATGCTTGCTATATTTACTTATGCCAGTCTCATCTAGCTCCAAGTGATGGGAAAGTCCATATTGACTGTGTTTAAAAAAATTAATGAGCATGCTTGAAACTATTAGGTGTAGAGATGCACAGGTGCTCTCAAAGTTGAAGAATGATATTCCTTACTCCAGACACTTCAACCACAGCCATCTGTAGTAAGCAGATTTACAAAGTTCAGCAGCCGAAGAGAAGCCCTAAGTTACACAGGCAGCAGGCTAACAGCGAAGGAAAAGTTTTATTTCTGCTTGCTGATTATCTTGGTTTGAAAAGACAGGTGTCTGCTAAAGAAGGCAAAAAACTCCCTTGAAATGGAAAAAATGTAAACCCTTCCCTCATTAATTATTATAATCTTGAAATCAAGGGGCTCTCAGGCAAAGATATGGGATTAGGACTAACAGTTCTTTACTAGGAAAATTAAAATGCAGTTGTACAAAAAAACCCCACTGACAGAGTTAGAATACAGCCTGACATCCTGTTGGTCAGAGTGTTAGTAGCAGTCCGATTAAATGGTGGATGCAGTCTTCCTGAAGTGACAGATGTGGTTCTGTTGAAGCAATGATCCTGTAGAAGGGTGTAGTTCTCCTCTGAAGGTCTAGTGGTGGTGTAGATGGGTCTGGTCTTTCTTCTGGGAATCCAGTGGAGAAAGGCTGATTGCGGTGTTCCCAAGTCTCAGATTATATCCAGGTAGGAATGCTTGGCTCCTCCCCCTGGGTAGAGCATCTCACAATGGGATGATGTAGTTTTATCAGTCATGCAATGAGACTCAATGGCCCATTAACATGCTCCCTGGAGGGCGCATGAGTCTTGGACGAGATAAAGAACACTGCCACACCTGGTTTTAACAGCTGGCCCATTAACAGAAGATATCCCCCTGGTGGTTCATGGAAAGACTCTAAAACTGCAAGGGTTTTAGAATAGGTATGATTTTTATTGGCAGGCCTGGGCACATGGGAGATTGTTCCTCTAAAAACATGTGTGAAAATTATAAGGCATACATTCTCTATCCCCTAAAGTATTACATATGCATAGGATTGCACAACTCGCTTCATGCATATTTATTTCTTGACCTCTCCCATCCCTGCTTCATATCGTAATGAGCTCTAGGCCCCTCTGGGCATGCACAGTTAGCTCTGGTGGTCCTAGGGTGGTTGTCAGAGGATGAAGACTCAGTCTTCCTTGCGTTGAACTTTTCACCTTTTTGCTTCACGGGTGCACTGTTGTTCTTTGGTAACTATCTAAACCGCTGGACTGGCTCTATCTAGTTCAGGAGTCTGAAGGCCCCTCTTGTCTAGGTCTTCTGCATTCCTGGCCCTGTATGTTTAGGTTAGTTTCTCTCCTTATCACACAAGAGGACAAGAAGTTTACATTCTTGCAAGCATAGCAGAAGCTTACATGAGGATGGTAAAAGGTTACAGACAGTATGTGATTTTTATTAAGCTTAATATATTCTAAAAAGCAATATACATTTCCAGGTTAATTATAGCTTTAACCAATTAAATTCTAAACATTCTAAATCCCCTGTCTCACCAGAGTTATGAGGGATGGGTCATGGAAGAGATAAAGAACACTGCCCCACCTGGTTTTAACAGATGGTAATAGAATATATACATTTGGTTACATCTTGCATTGCAACCCAAGAGCTGATAGAGCTGAGGAATGTTTTCTCTCCAAATATCACTGTTAAGACCAGCATGTTCCAAGAGTAAGCACCAAAAACTGCACCACGGTAAGGGAGAGCAGAAATCAGAGAACTAGTACCAGAAGTTTCATGTCAGTATTTAGGGTTGTATATTGTGAAATACTCAAATGTGTGTGCATTATAAGAAAGTAATGCCCAAAGCTGTTTTCTAACTATAAGTTGAAGCTTGTCACCTAGTCCTAACCATATCAGATGTATGATAAAAACAGTTTAATAGCGATCTGAGCAGAGGGACAGGTGCATGTATGTTGTGGTACACTGAATAGTGTGTTTAGTTATTATTTTGCACTGGGTGGTTTTGTTGTATCACGTGGTTTGTTTCTCACATACCCTCCTCCCCCCGAGACCATGGTGGTGGGTTTATCTGAGATTCCTCCCCCCTTCACCCCTCCCATCAGGTGTATCATTGGCCGTGACCTTTCCCCCGCCCCCTCTCCCTGGGTTTATCTCAGGTGGCGGGACCCCTGAGATTGCTCTTTCTTCTCCTGGACACCACATAAGTTTGTTCTGCAATAAACTGTGGGACTTTTGGTCCCGAGGGAAAGAGTGCCTTTCGTCTTTTGCTTTTGTCCTTGAAGGGGTTGTTGAAACCTGGGGTCCAGGGCTAGCCAGAACCAGACCCCAGGCTCCCGCGAAACACCCCTTTAAACGTAGCTTAGCAATATAACAAGATAGTATTTAAGTCCAGTTTTCCTTTTTAAAAATCTGAACTAGAATGTGTAGTTGGTACAGATGGATTGGATAACCTTTATCTCAAGCTCTAAGGATGAGATGCCCAACCCTTCATGACTTCATGCAGGTAAGATACACCATTTGTCTTGGGTCTTTTTAACCTTCAAGTAGCATGCTCCAGGAGGAATATCAGTTGTTATCAATCACCGACTGCTACAATTCCTAGTCTCCTACTATGCTAGCTCTAGTTCAGCACTTTGCAGTGTGTGTTACAATCATATTTCAAGGGTCAAGAATCCATTGAATCCCCCTTGTTAGATCTTGGCTTTGACAGAGGCTCTTTTCAAATTAATTTTGTGAAGCCAAGTTAGATGAAAGCCGAGTTAAACTGTCAGACAATCCTTTTCAAATCACTGTATTCCCTCAGGTGTCCTGAGATCCTTACCTGGATTTACCAATAAATAACAGATTTCAAGTTGAGGAACCAACGTCTAATAAATCCGAGAGCAAGAATAACTCTCATATGATAAAAATCTACAGACAATTATTTTAATCTTATTTGGATAATAAATCAGATTAAAATGTTAGTACAAGAAGTATCTTCCTTCAGGGTTTTTTCACTACATCACTTACTACTCCAGTTGCACAGGTAAACTGCTACTTGATATGAGTTTTATCAGTTCTTTATTTGCAGTGTCTTGTAGTGAGAATGCAATTCAGTTGGTGTTTAAAAAGAAAAAATGGACAAGTCAGCCCCAAATGCCTCTAATAGTGATCCTTTGGGTCTTTTTGTGAGGAAGAAAGCTACCTGGTTAATTGCTCAAGATATCACACTGCAGGACAGGAGACACACAACTATTGTAAGGCAAACAGCAGGCAGGATTATGAACAAAATTACTCCTACTGGGCACAAATACCCAAAAATGTTCTTTTCCACTAGTGATATCTTGGAAGAGTTTGAAAATCCTAACTATAGGATAACAATGACTGGGGAAGGGCAGAAAATTTGAAATAAGTTGCTTTAGGAGCATGAAACCCTGTGAACAGGACAGAATTATTCACATTGTTAGTCCATCAACAGGACACCTCAGCATCAGCACTTCAGACAACTTGATAAGTCTGGTTCCCACCCAGTTAAGAACATAAAGCTCCCAAAGTCTTGAATTCTGTTCTAAAACTTTCGGAACACAAGCCATAGTTTTGGAGAGAGATCACAGGCCTTTGAGGTCACTGTTGTACATCACAGATTCATGGTTACCTGACGTTTTGGGTAGGGTTCCACCTCTCGGACGGCAGCTCTCCACTTTGTGGGTCATCTACAGGTGGGTGAAGAATTGAAATACATACATCTCCATTCTGCAAGACAGAAACAAAAGTTGAAAATAGCCTGGCTTGAGGCAGAGATTTGATGACATAACCAGGCCAGCTGACCCAAATGGACCAAAGGGATATTTCATACCATGTCATCAACTCAGATATAAAATCTAAAGGAAAGAGGACGAAGAGGGGCATTTGTTATTTGCAGTGTTTGCCTTCTGGAGCAACTGCTACGCATGTTGAAGCCCTGCTTCCTGGGAATTGGCTGGACATCACTCACTGATGGGAAGTAGAGAATAAAATCCTTTTTTTTGTTCCCCTTTGTGTGCATGCAATCTTTTGCTTTTGCTTTAGTAATCTGCCTTATCTCAACCTACGAGTCATTTTCCATCTTATTTTCTCTTCCCTGTCCAGCCGGGAAGGGAGAATGATAGTGGCTTGGTGGGCACCTGGAATCCAGCCCAGGTCAACCCACCAGTCCCTTTTGGTGGCAAACAAAGGCAGTTATATATATTGCATGTTATAGTTATAGTAGTTATTAAGTAGCAAGCTCCTATGTGAGACATGGAGATTGTCAGCTGCACTCCTTATCTCTTTATTTTGCTGAGTTTGGGAACATGTTAATATAAAAGATGTCTCTGTGCTTTGCCACGGTACTGACGGCCTTGCTGTGCTGAGGGAGTTATCTCGTGGAGAAGATGAGGGAATACATCTACCAGCATGGATTTGGGAGAGGCAGGTCCTGCCTGACCAACCAGATCTCCTTTTATGACCAGGTGTGTTGTTGCAAAGACAGAGAGTACCTTGGACCTGATTAGCATAAGAGACTTGATAATCAGGATGCCTTGGAAAGAACAAACGGAGCTTTGAAGATTGCAAGAGGATTGGTTAAGACTGGCAACAGGGAAGAAGACTGAATCAATTTCTGCAAGTAGAAGAGATGTTGCAAACACACATAAGCTTGTTAGTATGATGATTAACCCAATCATTGTAGTAAAAAATTACTAGCTTTCCTAGAATGGTATATAAACATATGTAGTTCATAGTAAATTCGGCTTCTGATCACCAGTCAGTTGTCCCCATCTCTCTCAATCGCCAATAATTGGTGCCTCCGTGTGAGGAAAAGGATCGGTCTACCTGGCAGCAATCAGTGAGTCCCTAGAACTGATCGTGGTGGTGAAAGAACCGAGTTGGGCCCACAATCACCTGTTCTGCTGTGATGTGATATGTGAGCCGAGGGAACTTAACTATGGGACAGAACTTGTCCAAGGAGAGAGACGCCTATGAAACCATGCTCACTCTTCTGGGCAAGCATGGCTCCTCCATCCTAAAGCACGACCTTAAGTCACTTTTACAATGGCTATCACGCGTGTTTCCCAATGCCACCCCTCCTGTTTTTACCCTCCGCTTTTGGAACAAGGTCAGTGTTAAGCTCTATGACCTGGCCACCCTCCCTGGCCATGAGCCAGAGCTACAAATGCTTCCTGCTTGGAGGACTGCCATGGATGGGATTATAAAGGAGGGGGGAGTGAGGCTGCTTGTGAGGCTACCTCTGAGATGGCCCTGGCAACTATACCGGACCAAAATCTGCCCAGGTCTCGTTCCTCGTCCCCTGTCCACACGCCCTCCCCAATGGGCACCAGGGATAGAGCCCGGTTGCCACCTCCAGCCCCATTGCTATACCGCCAGCGATCCTAGAGTCGTCGGACACTTACGCTTATGCAGCAGACACTGACTCTAGCAGTGTAGGGGAGCTGGACCATTTCAACCTCAGCCTAGAAAAAGATCCAGACCTAGTCCCTTCGGATATGCATAATAATTGGTTACAGATAAAAAAGAAAGCCCTTAAGGATAGAGACTTTGATACTACGGCAATCATCTATCAAGCCATGGGGCAAGGCATAGCTGATGCTTGTGCTGCCCTGAAATGAATCCCCAGAAAGCAGTTGGTTTGTTTTGGCTGTGGGGAACCCAGGCACATTAAAAGAGACTGCCAAAAAGCACAAATACAAAAACCCAAGGCCCCGGTATACGCCTTCATTGTTGGAAAGGCCCTCACTTCGCTAATCTATGCTGCTCTAAGTTTCACCAGAATGGTCAGTCTTTACAGGGAAACTCATTTTGGAGCATGGGACTGCGACGCGTGCAGACACAAATCTCACAGCCAACACAGCAGCCAATGCAGCAACCAGGAGCATCTGTCAGTTTTCAACTGGCCCAATCTCCCCCATTGGACTATCGCTGACTTATGTGCAGCCACTCCAAGCAGTGCAGGACTGGACATGTCAATCAATAACAGAGTAATGTTGACTGATTGCTCAGTTTTTTGTCTCCCTACAGGAATCTATGGACCCTTGAAACCTGGTTACCATGCTTTGCTTATAGGTAGACCGTCTACCTCAATAACAGGATTGTTTGTGCTGCCAGGAGTCATTGACTCTGACTTGGTTGGGGAAATAAAGATTACGGCTTGGATACCCTAGCTGCCCTGTATGGTCCCAGCTGGGAGCAATATAGCCCAACTCATACTTTTCCTGACAGCACCCCTATCTGTACCCCTGATAGCTGAACAGAGGGGAGGCAGGTTTGGTTCCACAGGGGTCCCGGCAGATTTTGTGGACACAGTGTATTACAGCTCATCATCCCACATGCCAATGCAAAGTGACTCTGAAAGGCAGGGACATAATCTTAACAGGACTCATTGATACTGGTGCAGGCATGACTGTTTTCTCCAAAAGCCAATGGCCCAGTGATTGGCCATTAACAACTATGCCTCAGATGCTCTGGGGCATGGGTGGGAATAGTCAAAGCCTGCAGAGCCAACACTTGGTACAAATTACAGGACCTGAGGGGCAGATAGCCACAGTTAAGCCTTTTGTGTTGTCAGTCTCCCTGGTTCTGTGAGGGAGTGATGTGTTGACATAGTGGGGAATTTTTATGCATTCAAATTTTGTATAGGGGTCATTAGGACGCAGGACACCCCCAAATTGACTTGGAAAACCTCTGACCCTGTGTGGGTGGACCAATGGCCTCTGTCATTAGATAAACTGCACACATAGCAAGAACTTGTACAGAAACAGCTGGAAAAAGGACATATGGTCCCATCTAATAGCCTTTGGAATTCACTCGTGTTTGTGATCAGAAAGCAATATGGAGGGTGGAGGCTGCTGCATGACTTGAAGAAAATAAAAAAAGTAATGGAAGAAATGGGAGCCCTCTAACCGGGGCTCCCTTCCCCTTCCACAATCCTCAGAAACTTGCATATGACAGTAATTGATTTAAAAGGTTGTTTCTTTGATATTCCACTGTATCTGGACGATGTACCAAAATTCAGCTTTTCTGTGCCAAGTACTAATATGCAGGTGCCACTAATTCAATATCATTGGGTTGTATTACCCCAAGGCATGAAAAACAGCCCCACCATTTGCCAGTGATATGTTGCAAGGATCCTGAGCCAAATCCGGGAATGTATGCCTGATGTTCTATTGTATCATTATATAGATGAGATTCTTATCTCCGCAGAATAAGGCGCAGTTTACATGCATTTGATTAATACTGCGATGATAAATTGTCTTTGTGGTCTGAGACTCAGATGAATTGGGCCTCTTTGCTTTTGCCAGGACTGGCTGCAAAAAAGGCTTTAAGTCAAATAAATAAAGTAGCTTGTTGGCTTGCAAAATAGATGAATGCCACCAGCTCTGCTTTATCAAACTTATTAATAGATGTTGATAGTGTAAGGTATGCTACTTTGCAAAATAGGGCTGTGATAGATGTTTTGCTGTTACCACAAGGTCATGGGTGTGAAGACTTTGATGGAATGTGTTGTATGAACCTGTCTGATCACTCAGAATCTATCCATAAAAACATACAGCAACTAAAGGATAGTGTGTTTAAACTAAGAGTAGAATCTAGATCTTAGCTAGATAACCTATTTAGTGCCTGGGGTTTGGCATCCTGTCTAAAAGATTTTTTTAGGATAGGTATGTATGTGTTGATTTTGATAATAATTGCATTATGATACTCTGCTTGCTTCAAAGTGTGCAGAGATTAATTAATAAGGCCATTCAATGAATGCTTTTGTTTAAAAAAGAAGGGGGAGATGTTGCAAAGGTAGAGAATACCTTGGACCTGATTAGCATAAGAGATTTGATAATCAGGATGCCTTGGCAAGAACAAACGGAGCTTTGAAGATTGCAAGAGGATTGGTTAAGACTGGCAACAGGGAAGAAGACTGAATCAATTCTGCAAGAAGAGATGTTGCAAACACGCATAAGCTTGTTAGTATGATGATTAACCCAATCATTGTAGCAAAAAATTACTAGCTTTCCTAGAATGATATATAAACATATGTAATCCACAGTAAATTCGGCTTCTGATCACCAGTCAGTTGTCCCCATCTCTCTCAATCGCCGATACAGGTGAACCACCTGGTGGATGAGGGGAAGGCTGTGTATTTTGTCTACCTGGACTTCAGCAAAGCCTTTGACACTGTCTCCCACAGCATACTCCTGGAAAAGCTGGCAGCCCGCAGCTTGGACAGGTGCACCCTTTGCTGGGTTAAGAACTGGCTGGATGGCCAGGCCCAGAGAGTGGTAGGGAATGGTGTTGCATCCAGTTGGCAGCCAGTCGCTAATGGTGTTCCCCAGGGATTAGTGTTGGACCCAGTCCTGTTTAGTACCTTTATTGATGA
>VWYI01019853.1:0-86087 GCA_013399455.1 Anthoscopus minutus | reverse complement strand
TGGCGGGGCTGTGCCGGGGGTGGGGCGGGGCGGGGCCGCCGCTCTGTCCGCGTCTCCCGCTCGCTTCCCGGGCGGAATAAGCAGTTTTTGCACGGACCGCCGCCCGACTTGCAGGTTTTGCTTAAGGTGCAAGCAGAAAGGACGAGGGAGAGGCTGAGGCGGCCGGTGCCATGGGCCAGCTCTGCTGCTTTCCCTTCTCCAGAGGGGAGGAGAAGATCAGTAAGTGCGCGGCTGTGCGCGGCGCTGGCTGCCACCACCGCGGGGAGGGAGCTGCGGGAGCATTCCTGCGGGGTTTTTCCTTTTGAAAAATTAACTGATTGCTTTCTAGAGAAGGGGATGAGATAAATTAAACAATATTTTCACTAAGTAGATGAGGATTTCTTTCTAATACAGATAAGTAATCAGGTCTAATTTTGTTTATGAGCATTCTGTCAGTCCGTTTCTGCAAGCAAATGTAGCCGAAGTGAGTATTTTGATTTTTCTTTTTGGCAAGTGTAGTTCAGAGTGAGAGATGAGAAGGTTTTGATGTTGTAAGCATGTACATGTTAATGCTAAAGCTCACTAGCAACAGATAGAAAGGAGATTTTGTTGGTGTCAATGTTGACAGATGACAAAGGATTTGTATTTGGGTGTTGGTTGGATGTGTAGTTTTAAGGTGACCAAGTGAGGGAATAGTTACACTTTATGTATGGATCTGGTAGGATCTGGTTTTCCTTTCAGTTGAGTAAATATAAGTTGAATTAGAGAGAACAGTTCAGATCTCTTTATCCCTTGGTGTAATGAGTCAAGCTAGCTAATTTGACTGGACTGTTGTTTCTGTTAAATTCTGTGCTGAAAATGATGTTTGTCTTAAATTTGGTTGCACAATAAAATATTTACTCTCAACTTCTTGCTTAGTGAAATACTTTCAACCTTTCTTCTAGAAGATGCAGCCAAATTTCTGTCACATTGTGACTGAAATCGGCTTTAATTAAATTCACATAATTCATTAGCTGTAGGCTAGAAAATCCCATTTTCTAATCTGGTTTATATTCCATTCTTATTTCTCAGGAAGCTGCGTAGGCATAAATAAAGTGAGGGTTTATACCATCAGTTAAACAATAAATGTGTCTACCAATAGTGCAAGAATCTAGAAAACAGCCTCAAGAAGATGAGTTGGCAGTTATTTTAAAATGTTTTCCTTTTCAGGTCATGGTATGAGGGTAAATGTTACAAATTTTGTGCTGGGGAAATGACTAGGAATATTTTATATGTCAAAATTATTTTTTCATCTAGCCAGTACAGAATGTCTTTATATGATGGGCAAGTAAGTAGCACATCTCACTTCTAATATATGAATTGGTGAAGACAGACAACAAATACAAACTGAGGTTTTCCAATTGTTCTGTTGACAAAGAAAAAGAGAAAGAAAAAAGCATTATACTCTGCATCCTGCTTCTCTCAGTCCCCTCACTTAACTGCTTTTTAACTTTTCTTCTGACATCACCTGACATGCACCAGCTTTCTTTGTATGTGCTCTTGTGAGTGACTGGAACATACACTGAATATAACATTTAGCACAGCATGACCTCAAACTACGTGTAATCAAAAAAATCATTCAGGAGATGTCATTATGTATGTGCAAAGTCACAAAGGCTTTTGAAAGATGTCTGCTATTGGCACGTAGCAACTGAAAGGTGTGGCATAATTCTTTGAGAATGTGGAAAGGAAAAAATGGATAGTTACAGAATGAGGGGAATCTGAAGCAATGATCTGGCTATGGCTGAACTAAGAACGTGGTGCCTGAAATAAGGAGAAAAAAGTAGATGTGGTGCTTTTTTCCAGGGTTCATGGGGGAGTAACATGACTGAGCCATCTCAAAAAGGGAAAGAGAGAGGAAGTATAGGACGAGTATGGTGAAAATGATTGGTTTTTCCCTTCGTTCAGCACTGACTGAAGAAAAGAGAGAGAAGGGAAATTGCTTTCCTTTCATCTGGCCTCCCTCCATCTCTTCTGACACATCTGTTTCTCCTTCTGTGTGCTGGGAGGAAGCACTGCTGGGCATCTAGCATGGCCCCAGCCAAGAGAGGCGGTTTGAAGCTGGCCATGAGGAACAGGCAGAAGAGAACATGTGTCACATCCATTTTTCCTCTTCTTATCATATTATCATGGTGACCTCTAAACTTACTGTGTTTAGAAATTAACCCAGGCTTTTTATTACCACTAAATTATCCTGGTTAAGAAACATGCAGGTGCAAATCACAATCATGTGGCTTTTGCACACAAGAAACAAAAAGTATGTGATAAAGATACAAGCATGTGCAGTAAACAGAAGCTTACTCATTTCAGTTGCAGTGAAAATGAAAATGTATGAACTTCATTATGGTTTTCCTATAAGTTGTGTTTCAGCTGAGTCGCCTCAAGTGAACTCAGCCAGTTATTGAATTGCTTAAGGTTTGTTCCTTCTGCATGTATTTTTATTTTATTATTTCATGTAAAGCGTAGTTTGAAAAAGTGTTGCAATTATATTATCTGCTACTGTTGCATAGTACATCTTTGTGTTGAGTGAGGTGGAAGCTCACAGTGCTGTCATGATGTGCTTTATAAAATTTGAGTTTAGATCTGTTTCACATCAAGTGTGAATTGAATTTGGCTTCAACTCAATCTGCATTGTTAAAAAAATTAACCTGTTTTACCTTAGAAATTAATAGGTGCTTATGACTAGAGCACACTGAAGTGCTGACAAGTGGAAATTGAGTTGTATTATTAAGTTTTAACAGCTACTTCTTACATCTTGTATCCACACAGTTAGATATTTCACTTTTTATTCTTTTCAAATTTAGGTATGGCTATGGCAAATATTTAGCCAAGCTTTATGGTTATGGTGAGATCATAAGAGTTGTCTGCACCAGATTTAGGATCTGTCTCCCTAGCACATGCCTAACAAAGCCATTAGGAAAGAGCAGGTGTGTAAGAAGGGGTTTGCTCAAAATAAAGTTTAATGCTGCAGCAGTTAAAGATTTGTGGACTTTGTGAAGCAGGGTGGTATCCTTGATAATCATGAGTCTTTAATTATTTTTTCTAGTTTCCTCTTGAATCCACAGAAATTTTTTGTACTTGTACTATCTTGTGGCAAGGGGCTTTATGGCTTAAATATGGTTTTTGCAAAGAATCTTACTAGCCATACCTACCAAAACAATTTTGTTTAATGAGTGCTATCTTAGTAAACAGTTTTTCTGGTACACTTGGTAGAAATCAATTCACTGAATGTACTTTGGGTAGCAGAGGTCTAGACTGTTCTGCAATGAAGGAAAGAAAGAAAGTATCTCTTCTCACAGATTTTGAGATAGAAACAAGTAAACCATGAGTAGAAACTGTTAAAGCTTAGACATTTGGGACCTTCACAACCTTTTCTTTCTGTTGTCTTAGCGAATGGACATGTAACCACTCTAAGGCTGAGAAGGCTTTCTTACAAGGATATAGACAGCCAATTCAGCATGTTAAGTTCCAGTGAAGCTGGTTGAAGTTTCAAAATTTGGCTCACTGTGTTAAAGGAGAAGCTTTTCAAAGAGTATATATTTCAAATAAAGATTAGTGTTTAGTGTAACAATTAATTCTTTATATTTCTGAGATCATGAAGGAGGTGCCTGCATGATAACCCCATAGTTAGACCTTGTATTGATTTGCTTATGTCAATACTCAATAAGTGCATTGTCATTTTGGAAATGGTCTCAAATTATTTTTAAAATCATCTAATTGTAAGTTCATTTCTGGTGTAAAGTTGTTTGTTTAAACTTCACAGCATGACACTTTTTAATCTGACGTGAAAGAAAGCACTTTACAAAATAAGCATGGTTATACCTCATTATAGTTGTATATGTAGTAGCCTACACTTGCTACTTGATAGGAAACCTAGGAATAGACTTTTTTATACTGGCCAGAAATTGTTTTGAAAGGCTTTTAAATATTGATTGCATACAAAATTCCCATATTATACAATCACTGATGTGAAATAAGGCTGGTCATATAGTCAAAATAGAATATTAAACTTATTTCCATTCTAAAATATGTGATTCCCAACTTAAAAGGGTAGAGGATAGCAGTGTGAGCACTTTTGCATGTTTTAATTTAATGAGATTAAACAATTTGTTTGATAGCTATTATAAATAGAATAAGAGCAGGCCTGCTGCAAAGGACTTGGGGTGTTCATGGACGAGAGACTGGACATGACCCAGCAATGTGCACTTGGATCCCAGAGAGCCAATCATATCCTGGGCTGCATCCAAAGCAGTGCGGCCAGCAGGGTGAAGGAGGGGATTCTGTTCCTCTACTCTGGTGAGACCCCACCTGCAGTGCTGCATCCAGCTCTGGGGTCCCAGCACAGGAAGGACATGGAACTGCTGAAATTAGTCCAGAGGAGGTCACCAAGATGATTAAAGAGATGGAGCACCTCTCCTATGGGGAAAGGCTGAGACAATTGGGGTTCAGCCTGGAGAAGAGATATCTTTGGTGTGAATTTATTGCGGCCTTCAGTACCTGAAGGGACCTGCAAGAAAGATGGAGAGAAACTATTTACAAGGGCATATAGTGCCAGAACTAGAGGGAATGTCTTCAACAGAAAGAGCGTAGGTTCAGTCAGATATTAAGAATAAATTCTCTCTTGTGATGGTGGTGAGGCCTTGGGACAAATAGCCCCGGGTAATCATGAATACTCCTTCCCTGGAAATGTTCAAGGCCAGTTTGGATGAGACTTTGAACAACCTGATCTAATAAAAGGTGTCCCTGCCCATGGCAAGAGCTAGATGATCTTTAAGCCCCCTTCCAACCCAAACCATTCTATGATTTTATTATTATATGTTAATACTCTTGTGTGTATTGAATATAGAGTGGGTAAATAGTTGTGGAAATGAGTAAACAAACACAGAGCCTGGGGCTGTGTAGCCTGTGCAAAGGAAACGAGCAAGCTGGCAAGTTCCAACATACAGCCAGGCCAGCAACATGCAGTCCAGATCTTTTGAGCCTGACTAAAAATTACCCAGCTGTATCAAATTAGGGGTTGGTTTTTGAGAGTAAAGCAAAGTTTAGTGAACAGAATGCAACTACTTTATTTAAGTCTTAAGTTGATTTTGAAAATACTGAATTACATTTGCAAGTGAACTACTTGGTCAGATTTGGAGGTTGGTGTAAGTTATGATTTATTTTGCGTTTACATAGCTGTAGTACAAAGTTGCATTGTCTGGCTTTCTGTCATGAGAGACAGGAGGTTTGCCTACCACAAACAGTAAGTCAATCCCTGTTATTAAACAGGCCTTGTACATCTGCCAGGTTGTCCAATACTGATTGCTCCCTGTCCTGCAGGTTGTGTCCTTGCCACTTCTGTTTTGTGAGGTTTTAACTCTTACTTGCTCAAAGTGGTACCTGCTGTGGTACTATAAAGACACTATTCTTTTCCCTTCTTCCTGAAATGAGAAAATGCACTCATCAGCTGAGGTTGGTGAGTCCTATTTATACTCCTTTTCCAGTGCTTATACTCTGTCTTGTCAATCTCCCTATGTGATGTTGTTTCTTCACTCCTACACATACATTCACACGAGATACACACAAAGAGGTGCATGATGTGGATAAAAAAAACCAAACAATTTGAAGGAAAGGTGCATTCCTCAAAATGACATTTTGAATAACAACTAGGTGTTATTTGTCTTTTTCCCTCATAGAACTTTACAGTGCCTTTGATTAGATTGCTAAGATTGTTTCCATTCTCTATGGGAAGAAAAGAAAGAACATTTAGTAGTCTAAACCAAAACTAAGTGTTCAATATGTACCATGTCAAACTTGAAAGTTACACAAGTCTTCATCCTCCTGCAACCAACATTAGGTTTGATGACCAAGGCGATAAGCTCAACCAGGGCCTGAAAACAGCCAAGACTGTCATTAGTGTCAGTAGAATCATGAGTCTCTTACATATGTGTCCATTCTTGGGTCTGACAGTGGCTGTCAGAAATAATCTCTCAGTAATGTAGCTAGATTGCTAAGAGAACACTTAGTATCTTAACACTAGTGAAGATAAAGAAAGATTTTTTAAAAATCTAGGAGAGAAAATAAGGTATTAAGTTCACTTTTACTGCAAGGTATCAAGGAGGTGGGTGATAGGAGGGCATGCTTTTAAATCAGAGGAATGACATTCAATCAGAAGTGGATGCCTTTTTGTGGCCTCAAGAAGGAAGAATATAGTCATCTTGAAGTAAAGAGGATAAAAATACTGGTGACTGTGAAATTGGTAAGTTTTAAAAATTGTGTTGGATGTTTCCATAAGTCTTAGGCAATCCTCTTTGAAATGAAAATGTCTCAACATATTTGGGGTTGTCGGTTGGGTTTTTTTAAATTAATAACTGCGTTTAGAAAATAGTCGTACATGATATGAACACGTATTGCTGAATTCTCTTCTGTGTCTGATATTTAGTAATTTTAGGTGGTATTTGATGTTAATTGAAAAATGGAATTTAATTTTTTTTTCTCCCTTTGTGTTTGATACAAACATATGTAAGCCCAAATTTAAATCCTACTGGCATATATGGTCTGTGGAGAGAAACAAATTAGTGAATTTAGTTTTCATACCAGTTTTTATTTGGGTATAAGGAATTTTGAAACATAGATTGTATTTTTCTTAAATAGGCTACGTTTTACTATTTCACAAGTATGCAGCAGACTGTCTTGCTCTATAATCTATCACACTGCAAAAGCTGGGCTCCCTTCCACCTTCCTGACAGGATGTTTTGTGTAAAATAAATTGCAACTAGAAATTCTGGAGATGGATCAAGTCAAATGTGATTGCCTTGTGATTAGGTTATGTTACTAATGGTGGGAAAAAGCAGAAGTGTTTATTATATAATTTATTTAGGGACATGACAGAACTGCTTCTTTTCCTGAAAGGAAACGTGAGCAAAGTCAGGGCATTCTGTGGTTCCTAATCAAAAAATGTTGACGTTAATTTGTAGCTGTTCTAAAACACTGAATATTGTAAATTCCTCTAAAAGTCTAATCTTTATATAATATATACTTATGTATGAAATGAGGATGTATCTGGGGCTGAAGGCCTTATTTGGAGCACTATTTGCCACAGTGATCCATAACTACCCTATGCTGAGAAACTTCAGGAAAAGTCTTAATACATGTTTGTATTAAAGGTCTTGAAGAATAACTCATGAGAAGATAGGAAGAGATTACATTAAATTTCAGCTGTAGCAAGCATAAGACCAGGATTAGCTAGATGGAACAAGCACCAACACTTCTCTTGATGTCAGTAAGAGAGGATGAGAAAGAAAAAGAAGTACTGGAGTTCAGAAGACTGATTAGAGACTTCAAAATGGAGATGAGGTCAACTAAATTCGGCTACATGTTGATGGAGTTGGAACTTCAGTGAACTTAATGATCACTTTTCGTAAAAATTGTGTGAGCAGAGAACCAGTCTCCAGTGCATTGTGACTGTGTAGCAAGATGAGAACTGCCCAGGTAACCGTGCAGCCATTCTTATTATAATACTCTGTTTCCTGTCTTCCACTAATGCCAGCGGGAGCCAGTGGGAGAAAATGTCTGGTTAAGATCTTTCAGCTTCTATCTAGGATGTTTTCGTGAGCACTTTGCATTATTGTGTGTTGTATCTAGACTCTCCATTAGCTTAAGTGTTCAAGAGCTATCTTACCTTCAGCTTAATTGCCAAACCATCACTCTGCATAGGTGTGTATAAGTAAATAAGTATTTTTTTGGCTATTAGGTGACGCATCATATTGTGCAGAAGAGTCCTCCTATGCTATTGAAATTGTATTTATTTTCTACACTGAGACCAAGTGCTCTGTGTTCCATTCACATGCTACTATTACTTCACTGTGAATACCTCTGGAACTGTATTAGGTCCCAAACATATTGGGAGAGAGTATCTTTTATATCGATTTAATGACTGGCAGAGGAGGATATGCATAGCATAACTGTCTTGTCCTTTCACCCTCACTATAATCTTAGTCCTCCCTACCCTGATGGGGGAGTTGTGTGATCTTAGGATAAGACTGTCAAGGTGAAAACTAGCCACACTTTTTTGTAACCTTCTTGTAGTTGTGGGAAGTTGCTACAGACTGCCATCTTCCATAGTGAGTTCTAGTAAGAAAGATGTCATAACATGCAATACTGGTTAACCTGGCTTCTTAAAGATAAATGTTGATAGAAACAAATATAAGCAAAACAATAATGGTTCTATGATCATAAAACCCTATCCCCTTCTAGATTAAAAGGTGCTGACAGAAGAAGTTGCAGATCCCATGGAATCATTGCTGTCACCATCCCTGCTTGTGTGCACTGTGTGCTGGTGATCTGTGCCTTTAATAAAGTCAAAAACACCCCAGGTTTATTGCATCCCAGGTTAAATGCTTCTCCATCATTAGCTGACTAACCTGGGTAATTTTGTTTTAAGTTAATTAAGGAATTCTCAAAAACCCTGGAGCAGCTGATGGTAAGCATCACATAGCCACAATAGCTTCCTTCCACTGTATGACTGAGTCTAGTGAAGAGTAATACACAAGAGAAGTACGCGGGCTCAGCTTTGCAAAGTGCTGAGCAGTTTTGATACTTTGCATGTGATGCATGCTCACACATGTGCACACATGGAGATGCTTCCTACTGCCAGTAGACCATGCTAGAGTGGCAGGGAGCTGAAGCTTCTGATGCATGTGGAAAGAAAGAGCAGAGTGGGAAGAGAAGGCATCAACCAGAAATGCTGATTATGATGTCTTTCTCAACAGATTATACTGCATCCTTGGTATAATGGAAGGGTTTTCACTATGTTTAAAGTAATAAGCTCTGCCTCTGTGCAGATTGAGCCATTGGAACATGTGGATCAAACTTTAAATCTCGTAGATGTCAAATGGGTCAGCCTTCCTGCTAAGTGTAGCAGTCTCAGGACAGTGAAATGGTGTCTCAGTGCCTACTCTGAATTCAGATGGAGAAAACCAGGAAGACCTGCCTGGTTGTAGCCAACTGCTTTTCAGAAATTGCAGCAAAAACAGTTGGAAGGCAGAGCTCTGAGAGCTGTATGGACTCTGTATCTCTCTTCTGCCACCCCTCCCAGTTGTATTGCCTCATATGGCCACTGCTCCACAAGGTAAAGTCCTGTACTTGTTACTGGTTGGCCAGCTTCCAAGGTCCTGTAGCATTTATCATGCTTATATTTTACAAGAAGGTTATCTTCATCTTTGTGTGCTTTCCCATCCTTTTCTGATCTGCAAAGCTATAATTCAGAAATGAGTTTATTGACAAAGAAATAATTGTTAGTTAATGCCGGTCTGGAAATGCTGAGAGACATGAAAGAAAATTTTAAAACTGATAGAAGTTTTCTGCTGTGAAGGGCACTGTATGAGCCATCTCTGAATTTTTTAGGTAATTACTATTAAGTCCTGTTAGTACTGCAGTGGATAACTCTGTTATGGGACTTTTCATTGAATGAAGACAAGAGACAGCATTACAACTGTTTTGTTTACAGCTGAAGGCTTCTTTGCAGATATGGGAAGCGAGCCTGTGATCCCACTGAGTCCATACAAAGGTCACCACTGCTGGAGCTAGTCAGCACACTTGTCAGGCTGACAGAGGCTGCTGTTGAGGGTGTTGTGGTTGCAAAGAATACATTATTAGTTATAGTATGGTTATGCAGTTTTCTGAGTGGAAATAAAACACAGTAAGAGGTGATAATAAGTACCATGCAGTATTACTGCTGTTGTATGTATGGTACTGTAAAGGAAAGAAAAAATAATCCTCTGTCAAGCAGAGAGTCCTTCCTTAAAATGTTTAATTTACTGCACATTGATGCAATTAATTATTTCTGTGATTTGTTTTTGTGGTTTTGCTCTCTATTTTAAAATTTATAGCGAAATAACTTTTTAGTACACTTGGCTACAAGGTCAGACAATCTATGTAGAGAAGTAATGCACTGGAAAGTTGCTTATGTAGAGAAGTTTCTAACTGTGACATTAGCCAGACATTTTGTTCATTGTTTCTGGAAAGTATTTAATTCAAAAAAACACATGAATAAAACCAGCAGATTCCAAAGGAATAGTAGTATTTTCTTAAATTCCTTACTGAGCACACTGATGCTATGTCAAACTAATTGACAAAAATTTGGGAAGACAGGAGGCTTCAATGGATGCAGAATTGAGTCCTGTATTACTTAGGTTATATAGCTATCAGTTGAAATTCTGTCCATCATAGGTAATTTTCTTGCCCTTGTTAGGAAAATTACTCCCCAAACACCAGAGCTTTATGTCCAAAAAGAAGACAGAGGAGTCCTTTTACTTTATTTGAATAAAGGGAGAGGCCATGGGGCATTCCTCTGGGGTCTCTCAAATTTTCAGAGGATGCAGCCTCCTTTTTATCCTAATTTCCTGACCACATTTCCCTCTCTCTTTCCCCATTGGCTGAGGTACTTGAGAGGTGCAGACTTCCTGGAACGCCTGATACCTAAGATTCCCCTCTAATGTATAACCCTTCCTTTTAATTCTTGTGGAATCTGTGGGTTTTCCCAATTATTTCTTTCATCTTTCAATATCCAATTCCATTTATCAGCAAACCTACAGTTTGTTTGTAAAGGCAAATGTCTTTTTTCCATTCATCAATCAGTGGAATCCTTCCCATTGTTTCTTCTACTCTCAGTGCTAGTTTTATCTACCAGGAGACCCACAGCTTGTTTGTAAAGACAAATCTGTCATTCCTCTCACTCTGTAAGTGAGGAAAAAGAGGCCCAAAAATATATCCAAACACTCCATTGGCAGTCATAAAAAAGAAATTTTCTGATGATCTGGAATATGAGCAAATTCTGCTGCAATCACACTCAAATAGCCATGAGCATTACTGTGGGCCACCAGCTGCAGTGGCAGATTACAGCTTAAAATTGCATTTAAAATTCCAAACTGTGCTTCTTTGTTCAAAAAGCCAACAGACCAAAGAATAGTGAGTGCAATTTCTCATGGAGCTAAATCTTTTAAATGCAATTAGTTTGTTTTGTAAATCTCCAGCATAAAGTTAGACAAAAAGCTTGAATAGAAATTAATAACTCTTTTAAAATATATTGTAATGATTAATTGCTTTTCATTCTTTATAAATGGGTAATAATTGACAGTTAACTATTGTCTATCAATTTGCAATATAACATTAATAAGAATACATATTGTTTTGCCCAGAACATTTATTTCTGCGTAATGAAAATAATTACGCAGGTAATTTTTCTGGTAGTGGTAAAATCTCAGTCCAATTGGACACTGGAAATTTCCAACGTCCAGTAACCAAATTGTTAATTTTAATAATTTTACATTAATTAAAAATAATAATTTTAGTAATAATATACAATTTAGTACTGCAATGCTTGAAAGCTATCTAAAAGGATGCTTCAGTTGGAATATTCAATTAGAAACAAGCTAACAGTGTTTCAGGATTTTTGCTAAACATGCAAGTAAAGGCATGAAAGTGAAACAGATTAACTGGGGCATGAATCAAGTGGTACTGAAAATGTCAAGTGAAACCCTTAGCAGCAGTAAGCAGAAATAGTGCTGGTTTATACCAACCACGAACCCAGCCTGCCAAGTGTCGTGGCTGTGACAGTCCACTGGCAGCCCCTGGAGTCCAGAGCTGCAGTGAGATGGATGAGATGGATGAGAAGATCAGCCAGCATATTTAAAAGACCTTCTATAAATAGTATCAGAAAGATTGGTTCAGATGGCAAGCCAAAAATTTGCCAACTCCATCTGGAATCCTCTTTATAAGTACATGAATAGCAAAGGAAGGAGCCTGGATAAAATGCTGTTTGTGCAGCCCTGGGCATTAAAAATCAGACTGGTAGTCTGCTTCCCTGGCTCTTGCAGGAGACTTCCAACATGATTTCTTTAATACAGTGTGAGCCTGGAAAGAAAATAAGATCACTTTTAAATCTGCATTTACACTAGTTTTTCCAAGCAGTGCGTCTGCTGCCATCCCATATTCTTTAAAAGGGAAAATAAAAGCCAAAAGAAAAAGTAAGCGTGCATGAACATGTCATGTCTGAATTGAAAAGTGCAATTTCCCTGATGGTTCTGTATGCAGATGTTCGACTTAAGAAGAGAAAGTGTAGTGGATTTCTCATACCTCTGTAAGTATGCAGGTTAAACATTTTTGGTCATTAGTGGAAAATATGTTTGGTATCCACCCCATATACACCTAGATATAAGACATTTTGTCTTTTAAACTGTTAAGATGATTTAAAGATTATCTTAGTAACACCATTGCCGCAGCAAAAGGAAGACTGGGTTCTCAGAGGAACTCTGTTTTCCTTACTCAAGATATATTTGAATAAGACAAAGGCTACAGCATTATGTTTTCATTGATTTTCAGAGGGTAAATTACAGGTCATTGCTATCATATATTAAAAGCTGCCCTGTATTCCCAGTGAACAATATCCAAATACCTTATTCTGTATTATGGAAGTCCTCTCAGTACTAATTCTCTCATTCATTATTGCATGCTCCTGTTTCAGTTTACTGAGATTTGTGTGTCCTCTGGCACAGTGCCTCTCTTTATTCACGATACAAATTGTGCCACTCTTTACACTCCAAGCAGTAAAAGGAGCAGCATGGTTTTCTGAAGTGCTGTAAGGCCTACCCTGAAAAGTAAAAAGCATTAGAAGGACTAAATTTTTATTGTTATGAATTTTGCCTTTCCATTTCATTACTTCTGCAGGTTAAATCAGAACTACAGCAGTCAGATTTCATTGTAGTAAAAGAGTAAATGGAAATTCTGTTGTTCCCACAGCTTTACTGGAGTCAGGAGCCAAATCCTGTCCTCTGGTACACGTGTTACTCTAGATACTACTGCATTACTCTCTGAAACTGTTCTTAGTTCATACTTCTATTTTCATTTGCACTGGGCTGTTTTGGAGTTATGATTCAAAACCTCTGCCAGGAGAAATCCACAGAAGTAACTGTTCCACGAATGCAGAATTTGGCTCAATGTACTTCTCAGCTTTGCTACCTACAGACACAGCCCAGCTCTGTGACTGCTCTGGGTGCCTTGGACTCCAGTGCACTGCATGCTGGGGTGTCTGGGGCTGCACCTGGACACTGGGACTGCTTTGCCCATGCCATCACCCTGGCATAGTTCTGGGTCTGCAGAAACTCCTGGGCACTGGTTAGGGGTTAGCACCAACCCAACTCCTTTCCCAGCAGGCAGTTTGGATACAGGCACATTTCAGAGGCTTGCAGAGCTGGATGGGATAGGCCTGAGTTGCTCTGTGCTAACTGACCTTAAAGCCAACAAGTACTGGCATTACAGAGCTCACCTGTGTAAACATAGGCAGGTGCCTCTGCATGAAACACCAGGTTTCAGAGATGCTTTTCCTGGTACTGTGAGAACAGGTGTTTGTCTAACATCAACACAGAGCCTAAGCTGAATTTTCCTTCTCTGCTCAAAAGTGATCCATAAGCAAAATCCACATTACAGCCAAATAGCAAGTGCAACATGATAAAAATACCATTCTCTGTTAGTATATGTGAACAGCTACCCCTTCTATTTAGAAACTCATTTGCTTCAACCTATTGTCTTGCTATGTAACAAGTCCTACTGTAACCTAATCCCTGTAAGCTTAGAGCGGAGCCGCTCACAATGTAGAAATTGCAGCATATGGATAAAATATCTATCACAGAAATAAATAGCCACACTTGAGAGTGGGAAAGTGTTTGTTATACAACCAAAATGTGGTAGCTGTCTACTACTTCTGATATTTTAAATGTACTTTTTTCACTTTGTACTGTCTGATTTGTGATGCTTAATGCTAGGTAATTGAGTACTTTGTTTGCTAATGGAGAGTGGTATTCCTGGAAGCAGGCAGGCATGTTCTAACCTCAATTCCAGAAACCATTAAAAAATTAAATTTTTTTTAAAAACTACAAAATTGGTCTGCACAGCCTCCATTAAAGATGCCATATAATTAAGTAAGAGAAAATGAATTACTTTGTTTCATTTAAGGTCTCTAGAAACAAGAATATGGACTAATAATGACACTCAATTTTGGCATTTCTATACTGACCTGGAATGATCAGGGAGCTGTACTCAGTCCTCTTTCAAAAAGGGGTGAAAACAGATTTCATCTGTTGAAAAAATTCCCTTTTGGGAAGTTAAAAACAGTCCCCAAAATCCCTCTCTTTTTCCACTCCAGCAAGGTCATATGCCACCAGACTGATAACCTTTTAGCAGAAATGGCATGCATGCAGTGCTAGCTAAATCTGCCCTGGGAAGATCAGTGTAACTTTTGTCCCAGAAGCTCAAGAAGCTCATGGAGCAGAGGAAATAGATATTTGGAGGAAGTACTGTGTTTCCAAAAGAACATAATGCTTGAAAAGTGAAGTAGGAGCCCAGGCTGTGCTTCAGAAAAATGCCTGGGGAGCTGCAGAGCTACATTTTGGGTAGCTCTGAGAGCAGGAGCTAGCTAGTTTTGGGGGAAAAAGAAAAAAAATGCTACAAAGCCAGAAGGCAGGAGGAGGAACTGGTTAACATGATTAAGCAACTGTTAGGATAGCATGGGATTACTTCTATTGCATCATGTGAAATAAGAACAAGAGAGAACATTTTGTATATATTTCAGGGAAAGCTTCCTGTCAGTGACAGATGCTGGGCTGCAGAGAGTCTACATTTTGCAATGTTGTAACCAAGATTTTGAGATTAAGGCAGACAAACAAAGAAAGCAAGACAAACAGCAGGTCCTTGGTCGACTGAGGGGTTGTTCTTTAGATGACATTGGTCTGTTATTATTTGTGAAATTTTTATAGGCAAAGTGGAAAATAAGATAACTTGAAAAGTATCATACTGATGCCTTGTTCAGCAGCTAATTACTGATGGCTTAATAATTTTTTATTCCAAATCATTTTACCATTCCTAAAATTTGAGTGGTCCTGTTTCCATAAACTTAAAGTGGAGAACTGGCAGGAGAGATTGGGATTTAGAGGAATTTGGGGTATATGGTTGTATATGCTATGCAAGTTAGCCTGGTGTCCCTGCCCATGGCAGAAGGGTTAGAACTAGATGATTTTTAATGTCTCTTCCAATCATAACCATTCTATAATTCTGTGGAACATGAGATTGGAAATTGTCTTAAAAGGAAAATGGACTGGGTGGAGGCTGTCCTTGAGCATTAAATAGCTAGAAATACACTGTACCAATGACCAGTTTGGCACTGCCAAACTTGTACAATAGTCAGTACTTTTAGATTTGTAATTCTGATGTTGGCATACACAGCCAAACTTTTGTCAGGCTCTTGACTCTGCCTGAATTGGTGTCCTAAATTGGTGTGGGGAAAATTCACTTCTTATTAGGTATTTCCTCTGGATCCCAGTCCCAAAATATCAAAATCCACAATTAACTTTATATTTTCTGCTGATGGCTTAATCTCTTTGAATATCTGCCAATCTCAGGTGAATTTGATCTTGACACTTGCTAAGTTTCCTGTGATTTAAAATCTTCAGACATGGATAATTCATTTCACTCACTAGAGAGATTGTACCCTTTTGCTAGGAGGAAAATTGTCTTATGCCACGGTCTGTTATTGTGTTAATCTGTTTCACGTCCTAGCAATAATTTTTAAATTAAATTTTATTCAATCTTTCATTTTACTTCAAAGTACAAGGATTGAACAAAACCATGTTAAGACTCAGCCATGTTTTCTGTATCAATGTGGCTGAGTACAATCAGCAAATGTGCATTTTTTATGTCTTAAAAATCCATTACCATCTACTATAGCCTAATGCAATCAAAAAGGTTTTCCTTTCTCTCACATGCTCTTTTGCTTTTCACATACACCTCATTAATACAATGTGAGAGATTTTTCCAGCAGAAAATGATGTTTACTCTTGCAGTGCTACAAACTGTAACCTGCGATGAGTTGAATTCTAGGAACTGAACCCCCTTCTAAAGTCAGGGTTTACCTTTCTCTGTTAAAATGCAATTTGATGTAGTGTTTTTGTGTTTTGAAGCACAGTTCATCCTCTGATTTAATGACATAAATGTCCATTTATGTTGAGCTCCAGCTGTGTGCCCTATTAATACATTGCGTATGTTTTCTCTGCTACAATTAATCTGAAACATTTGGAAGAAGGGTCACATGTAATACAGATAGGATCATGGAGTCACTGATGCACCCAGACTGTGAGGACAGTTCTTAAAAGCCCTAGGTTACTGTTTCTGATGCCCCACGCAGTAACCCTCAGTACATAGCTACACCTTCATTCTTGGAGTTCAAACCACATTGCATTGTGCTGCGCAGCTGTTGTGCGTGCTTTCCTGTTGCAGGAATTCTCAAAATCATGAATGACATAATCTGCTCTTGAGGAGAGCCATTATCTATTTCTTTCTTTCTTTCTCCTCATCCTCAACAAACTTTTCTTGGCCCCTTTTTATCCAGATGTCTAGATGGGAGAACTTTTCTGTATGGAAAACACAATGGCAAAGCAAACTAAAGTACCAGCTTTTGACCACACAGTTGGTTCTGAGTCGAGTGAAAATAAATGCAAAAACTTGTTGTGGCATGAATATCCAGCCTTTATTCTTTTACTCTTGAACTGAGGAAAGGCTGAGAACAATGCTTCTTTAAAATAAGGGGATGAAGGAAATATATGAAACTCCAAATTAGAACTGTTAAGCCTGATAGAAATAAAGGCCCAAAGGACCAGCTGGCATAAATAAGTTTTCTACTGATATTATGGGAAAAATTTAGAATTATTTGGATGCTGAAGAGGAAGGTGTGGAACTCTGTATACTATGTAGGTAGAGAAAAAATTTGCAAATGGAAGAAGGAGTGTAAGGAGATGACAATCTTCAGTTTTAAGGCATGGTAATGAGCAATCCGTTATGGTGCAGAGTAAATTGGTAAAAATTGCAATGATTAGTTCAGTTTTTGGCATAGCAGACATATTTTTCTGTATTGATTTCACTGAAGTGTTGCTAGAACAGTCTGACTCACTGAGTTTGAGGAAGTAGAAACATGGGGGAAGAAAGGGAGGGGGAGTAATTATTTTGCTAGAATGCAGTGTTAAAGCTGTAGGGATTCACTCTTATTAAAGAAGTGTTGCTATTAGGTAGAGAAATGATTTTTTTAAGGAGTTTTATGTTATTTCACAAAGAAAATGCTTTTATAACTGTTTGATATTTAGCATAGGAAGGACATGGAAGTAAGGCCCAGTGGTTTAAAAATAGTAATTAGGACTCAATTATTCTTGATTTTTAATACTGAAGCAGACTCAAGAATGTTAATTTTGATTATTAGGTGCTTGTTCAGCAAATGAGGTTTTTGCTCTACTCATAAAAACATGGGATGGGGAAAAATTAGTACTATCCTCTAATATTCTTTCGATTTTTTTCTTGCCCTAGATTATAAAGTCTGTTTTTACATGTGAAGGATTGATAGCGTTACATTTCGTTTTATGGCATGGTAATGTTTCAAGATTTTTTTCATCCACAGATTTTGTTCTGCCATTCTCTAGCAGCAGTTTTTAGATTTCTGTGAATTAGATTAAGTGAGATGTAGTCATACCTTCAGTATTCTTAACTCTTTATCTACAACTATTCTGATTTCATGTCTGAGGTCACCAAAACTCCCATGGCACAGAGCAATTTATTATGACCAAGCACATGCCTGAATTTGTTGCTTAACTTGTCTTTGGAATATTTTCCTTTGGAAACCAAGAGGGGCTTCTTCCAAGGACATATGGTGATAGGACAGTGGCTTTAAACTGGAAGAGAGTGGAGAGTCCAGAGCAGTTGTGGATGCCCAGATACTGGAAGTGTCTGATGCCAAGTTGGATGGGGCTCTCAGCAACTTGGTCTAGTGAAAGGTGTCCCTGCCATCACAGCAGGGGTAGGACTAGATGAGTTTTAAGGTCCCTTCCACACCAAATCATTCAGTGTTCTTGCAGGTGAATATATCTGGACTTTTACAGAATCATAAAAGTTGAGGAAGAACTTGTCCTGAAGAAGATCCCAAACAGTGGTTTTACGGGTTCAAAGCCAGAGCTTTTGAAGAGAGGTCTAAACTTCCATGTACTAGCACTCTCCAAGTATCAAAAGTAAGCTTCACGTTTACAAACCTTTGTGTGGTACAGCAGTGAACATTTATACAGCTACATCTCACAATATCAGATTAAAAACTGATTACAAATTCTAGCTCTTAAAAAAACACCACATTTAAAGTTGACGTTAGGTTGCAAACAAAAGGGAGGGAAGAAGGAACAAAACTTCAAAAATTATATAAGGAAAAGTCTATGATAGATAAAGGGCATTCACATGGGAAAGGCCATGATAAGTACTTAACATCAGGGGGTGTTTTTAAATGCAATTCAAATTGATTTAAGGATGTCTTGCTAGTTTTCCCAAAGTTGTTAACAAATTTGGTCAGATTCTGTAGACTTGATCCATGAAAGGAAAGACAGCAACAGTATTACTCATATGTTCAAAAATATATAACTTCATGATTTGCCCAAGCATCTTATGAAGTGGGTTCAGTTCCTTCAAGAGGAAGATTCTGGGGGAAAAGGATTAGACCCATCTTTTTTGACTGCCCTTGGATGCAGTTGTTCAAACATATGTAAATTGCTCATACCGAGAGAGGGGACCCTAACCTTCTTCCATTAGATTCAGAATCTAATTAAGTAAGGTTACCAAGTTGTTGAAAGCACCTTGCAAATGATGTTTTTTTCATTAAAATTCTACAGGATTTAAAATTATTAAATCAAATTAAAATTATTACAGTATTTTATGGACACTGGCATACTTTTGAATTGCAATTATATCCTTTTTTATTTTGCAAGACTTCATCTTCCTTTTGCAGTTCAAACAGTATGCAGCTGTGTTTCACAACTCATGTTATTGCAACTGAAGTAATTAAATGAAAATGCATGTTGAATAAAATGTGACTTTTCTATCCATAACTTACAAATATATTAATAATTGCTTTCCCCAGGGAAAGAGATGTACTATGTGAGAGACTGGGATAACATGAGTTTGTGTGGAGTCTCTTTCTGAGCTCAGAAGGAAAAACAATGCAGGCACAGCTTGTTAAGATTCACTTATTAACACTTGTTTAACAACCTGTCTTAGTCCAAAAAAGATTGCTTTTTTGGTATACTTGACAGTAGCATGGAAAAGTCACAGCCAAAATAACATCACTTTGGAAGCTGTATAGTAACAAATGAATCCTAAAGATGTGAAACTGATTCACATAGATTAGTGGAGGGATAAGGAAGCAGTACCAAGAGGTTTATTAAATGACTTGCCTTGCTATGCTTGTGAGTAAACATTAGATTTTCATGGTTGACAGCTCCATAAGCAGGGACTTCAAGGTTTTGGCAAAATATTTGGACTATGGCAATTAAAATCTTTTGGTTAGCTGCAGTGATTTTTGGGCCTACACCTCCCTCAACTTGGTGACCTATCAAGGTGATTTTCTGCCTTCAAGACCATCCAGCTCTGTCTGTGGTCACTGGTGACCGAGGTTGGTGGGGAAGGAGCCTATGCTGTCACCCATAGTGTGTTACATTCTCAGTATTATTTCTGGAGGACCAATGAAGGCAAGGGACTGATGTGTCTGTCCTGTTCCAGAATTCAGCTTTTCCCTGTGAAAACTGGGAAGCCTGATCTCTCTCTCTGCTTAGTTTCTGAAAACAGTAGGAGGTTTCCCCCTTGGCACTGTCCTAGAGGGCAAAGCAACTCTTCTGCTCTCCTTGATCAGCCTGCTGACCCAAGCCTCCCTATTCCCTGTTCCTGAGAGCTGCTGGCACCAGGCAGCACTGTGAATGGTAAAGGGGAGTGAATAATGTTGCCTGGATGTTTGCTGTCACAATCTTCCTTAATCCTTTGGTTCTCCCATTACCATCTTGCCCAGTGGATGTTACTGTGGCTAAGTAAAACCACTTCTGTAGCTTGGCCTGTTTTCTCTACCGGAGTGTTGGTGCGAAAAATCGAGTAAAACTCACAGTTTTTAAGCCATCTTGTTTCCTTCAGCCACTTTGCTATCTTTCCTGCCTGTCACACTAGACTTCTTAAAATTTGAGTTCAAGTATTAAACTACATTAAAGGAGACAGGGTATTTCTCTGTCAACATGTCTCTTTTAATAGAAAAATAATCCCAAGATATTTAACAGAACTCTATGTATGCCAGGACTAGAGTCTTACATAACTTTTTAAATTTTCTTTGTTTTGGACGCTCTTGCCTGTGTCATCACATCTCAGTGCTTGCAGAGGGATGAGTAGGTTTATCAGATCACATCCTCCTTCTTCATTTAGAGGTGCTCAGAAAATTTGTATCAGAGCTTAAAAGGGGTTTGTGTGAAGCAAAACAAACTTTTGCCATGTTTGCAAAGTCTGCAGCTCAAAGGGTCCTGCAGGTACTCCTGCTGCCATTACCGAATTTGGCAAGAGCACCACTTTCCCTGAATAGCTGCAACACCCTTCATTTCCTCTTTAGAAGAAATTCCTAACTTTATCAGGTTTCTTCCACGACGTGCCAAATTAAATTAAAAAACCTTTCCAGCAAACTAGAAACCATGTATTCAGCAGGAAGGACAGATTGGTATTGCCTTGTAAGACTATCCTGTATTTACAGAGCAATATATGTAAACTTAAAGAAGTTTGTTAGATGTCCCACATCAGGTGGGAACATCCAGCAGCAGAAATGTCATCACCCTCCTGTCATAATGAGATTATAATTTCACCCTTCCTCCCAGGGCTTTATTTGTGTCAATTTCTTAAGTGACCACTTAAGAGACTTTTCATGCATGTCCTTCTTAATTAGCAAGGAAATGTCCAGAGTTGTGACTTTCCTGTCTGTACTGACTGTGTTGATTATATATGGGCACATGGTCATATTTGTGTTCATAGAGTTTGTAAAAACTGCGTTAGAAATAATTATTAGAATAGCTCCAAATGTAGATGGAGGCATGTCTGTTACCACAGCTCTCCCCAGGTCACAGAGCAGAACCTCTGCCGCCAGAGTACAAATTTCTCAGCTGGTCCCAGTCACCTATTCAAAGTACTAAGGGTGTCTTTTATAATGTTCCCCATGTTATCAGTGTTTTGTTGCCAAGAAAAGTTGTTGGAAGGAAAAACAAAGCCCGGTGTGTTGAGGCTATGAGGGAAGGATTGCAGAACATTGTCTTGGAACATAGCTGGTAAAAGGTTGTAAAACTGGTTTTTCTTATAAAAGGGATCTCCTGTTGCTTCCTTCAACTAAATCTTCATGCAATCCATGGGCTAATCATATGAACAATAGAGGGATTCAAACTGTCTTTCTCAAATCTGAGATATCTACATACACTCTAAACAGGCCGTGTCAGGGCCATGAAAATGCTGTACCAAGACCACGGTATCTGATTCGTTCCAATACAGTATTTCAAAATTCAGTAATGTGTAGGAGGGTGTAGACTTGGAGAGTAAACCTAGTCCAATAGAAAGACACAGCAGTGAATTTGAATCCAAACTTGGCTATGGTTACAGGAATCTGGTTTGTGTCCATAACTGCTAGCAGTAGGATGCAGGATCATAAAGCCTCTTTTGAATAATTCTGTGGAGCTGATATTTTCCTTTGTAAAAAATGATGGTCATTTCAGGACAACTGGTATGCTTCAGTTTTAGTAATAAAAAACACTGCTCAGCATGAATACATTGAGCTACATTCACAGAGTATGAATTGGTTTTCATATTTTGAAAATTATAGAAGAGAATTCTAGGATAAATAAAATGAAAGCTTTTTCATTTTTATTCTAAGCAACATTGAGGAGAAGACAGTGGAATTTTTTTATTCGCAGCACAGAAATAAAATAGTGTCACAATATTGATGCAAATACAGTGCTGTGACATATCTGTTCCCTTTTCAGAACAGAGATTACAAACAGAGCAAGTGTGAATTTTTAAACCTCCCTTTTGAGTCTAGAACATTCATATCTGCAATGACTTCTACAGATATTTCGATAATTCAAATAACGTTTGCCTGCTGCAGAGGAATTGTATTCATCAAAGAAGCAGGTGAGCAGCAGCTGCAGCATGGAAGGCGAGATGTAAACAGGATAGATGTGTGTTAAATTGTCAAGTAGATGTAGATGATCAATACTCTTTTTTTATTCCATGACCTGTTTCATTTTATCAACAGTCACGAACAGGAATTATACAATGATACCCAGCTACCTTGCTAGCCAACCCTGGCATTGCAGACACTCCCACAACTGCTATTTTGGGAGCTTGAGAATAGAAACAGAGCATCAGGGAATCATCCAGGCCCATGTGCCTGTGCACCAAGGTGGCTGCATGGATAAATCCAAGCGCAATCCTCATGCAAGGATGTGCTTGCATTTGCATTCACATATCAGTCAGATGTCTTTCCAGTGGGAGTGCAAAGCTTTCTTAGGAGGTCTTCACCCCAGATTTTTGATGAGCCATGAATATATCAAAATATTAAAAATAAACAAACAGAAAACCACAAACCCATTCTTCTGTAGCTATATAAACTGTAGTTTTAAAGGCTCGTTTAAGCAATCTGACATTTTTTGCTTGAGAAAATTCGTATGAGTGAGCTACCTGCTTATTTTGAAATAATAAACATAATAGTAGCTATATGGATTTATACATATATCTGCAAGTGAGAACTGTTCTGCAGAAAATATTCATAGGAGAAGAGCTCTGGCCTTTTTTAGGCCATAATACATGATGTACTACAACTAAAATTACATTGTGAATAAATATAATCACTCCTGTTGTGTGGTATCTGGAGGCCTCTGTGACTGATTAGCCATATTCTGCATATTAAGCACTGCAGGGTCAAGTGTGAAAGTGGCTGAACACCATATATCCCATTGATTTTGCTCCAAGTTGCATGGGTAGATCATTAGCACTGTGTGAGTAATGATTTCCATGACCCAAGAGCAATTCTGGAAAAAAAGAAACTCTGCAAATGGAAACCAGTTTTATTTTAAATAATCATTAATTATCTTAATCACTTTTTCTAGTGACTAAATAGACCAGGCAACCAAAACATATTTGAGCATCTTTTCTAAGAGCAAAGGAGGTCAGTAATCAAAGGACTTCATTCAAAGGAGTGTGTGGGATCAATTCAGAAAACTTGTGATGCTGCTCATAAAAACCTTGAGTGCCCTGAGAGCGAAGAATCTGATTTAAGTCCCTCCTTCCTGTAAGTTAAAGGATGGACTTAAAACCATGATTTAGAGATAGCAAAGAGATATGGTAAGCAGTGAGTTAGAGAATGTGGAGTATGTAACTCTTTGGTTTTGAGAATAGTACCTCTGCCTCTGTTGCATGGTAGCCTAAAAGATTTCTCCTTTTATTATAATTAAAATTATGTTTTTAATGTATTCTGTTTACGTGCCTATAATACATTCTCATAATGTATTCTTATATTTGGCTTTAACCAAAACTATCACCCTAGATATTCTTTTTAATATCTTTAGAATAATTATCTATACTTTCTCCAAAATGTAAAGAAATGCTTTACCAAGCATTTAGTCTGATGATTTTTCAGGGGGAGAACACAGTTCTTCCTTGCCTGTACTAACAGTGCTGTGGAGGCCCAGAACAGGAAGAGCTGCTGTTCCAGAGCAGAATGATCAGATTAAGAGCTAATAGAGGCACTAGCTCTGAATATGAAGAGTTTTGTTTGTTTCTCTCTCTCCTCCTTGAATTCCCATATGAATTATGCTTTATCCATGAAATCACTCCCAGGTTGGGGAGTACACTAGGAAGACTATTAAAAATCTTTCATGACTATTATCTAAATGTGTTGAGAAATTTTAATAAATTTACATATATGAAAAATGACAAATTTAGGTAATTGAACAGTACAAAGCTTTGTGCTGAGAGCATACAGTAATATCTCTTTCACCAGATGCATATGACTAAGCAGTCTCTTATTACTGGTTGCAGAATGCAAACGCCACAAGAGGACATGAAATGTATGACCTTTAAATATAGATGGGGGGAAACAGTTATTTACATAGTGCAGGAGACTGTGAAATAGCAAATAGCACGACCAATGAGAATTGGACAATAAAATTTGCTTTTCCTGGAACAAATTCTTCATAAAAGGAGGATTCTGCAGTAGGGTTTATAGTTTATTAGAAAAATGTTTCATGGAAAAGTAGCATTTCAAATTACATGTAATGAAGTATGAGAATCCTCACTATGTATGCAGTTGCTTTGTTGGATATGTTATTCGTACGAGGTCTTATCAAAACAGGGAAATGTCAGATTCTTGTTTTTATCAGCAGATATTTAAGAATGGGGTGCTGGAACTTGCAATCCTTTGATGTTAGAGCTTTAAGATAGAAGATAGAAGATAGAAGAGAGGCAGGGAGGGACTGGATGGTTTTTCTAAGTTTTATGCTTTTCTTAGAAAAATATTTGTAACCTGTGCTTTGAGTGTTTTAGTAATTTTCCCCATGAGAAACTCCTGAATTACAAGCAATGAATGAATAGATAGATTTTAGGTTTATTAGGCAAAATCACAAAATGGTGGCACCTACTTATAGGAATGCTGCTAAAGTGTAAATATGCCTTATTGCTATATTTGACCCTGAGATTGGCTCACTTGATCAGAGCTTGGGGCTGATAATGCCAAGGTTGTGAGTTTGATTCCCTTAAGGTCCATTTACTTAAGAGTTGGGTTTGATCATCCTTACGAGCCCCTTCTGACTCAGAATATCCTGTGATTCTGTGATCTTAGATGTCACAGGTGATTGTTGGCCAGAAAAAATTAAATTTGCACACTTACTTTCCTAAGCTGAATGAGAGCTTATAACATTAGCCAGGGGCTTTTACTGAAGTGTTACAAGAAGCATGAGTGAAATATCTTTGATCTCATACACTGTACACATCTTTATGGAACATTTTTGGTTTGGAGCTTTAGGGGGGAAAAATCACTTTTTACGATCAGGAAAAGGCAGCTAATAACTTAGAACCCAGCTCAAGTCAGAGGCTCCTGATACAATCACAGCTATGGTCTTTGCATGGCAATGAATTCCTTCTCTTGTCTGTTGTGACGTATAGGTGAGAAACAAGCAGCAGAGCCAGACGATGCAGAGCTGGTGAGCCTCAGCAAAAGGCTGGTGGAGAACGCAGTGCTGAAGGCTGTGCAGCAATATTTAGAAGAAACACAAAACAAAAGCAGACAGACTGATGGGAGCCCTGCAAAAACTGAGGAAGCAGCGAGCAGCAAGAATGAGAGTGACAATGATAACAGCAAGTGAGCACTGTGCAAAAAGCCTGGGAGCAAATATCCCACCAAGAATAACTACAAAACCATGTTCCGCTCCCTGCTGAAATTTGCAAAGTGGTGCTGGGCGTCAGGCACTCTGCTTTGTGAGTCTCTTATCAAAAGTTTGTTCTGAATTGAAGGACACTGTCTACTGGTTTAATAAGTGCTTGCACTGCTGAAAATCTGTCGAATGCTGGAAGGGATGGACAGTGGAAAGAAGACAAGAGTGGTGAAGCAGGCAGCTCCAGTCTTCACTTGCTCTTGATACCAAGAGTCCCTTCCGTGCTTTTGAAGAAAAACTGAACATTTTGCACTTGTCATTTGGATTGTTGTGGATGGCTGTGGATGAGGCCTTGCCATAAGTGGAAGCGATGCCCTGCACCCCAGGGTTTGGCAGCGCTGCAGGGCTGCTTGCTCCGTGTGAGAGCACGTGCTGTTTCCTAGTCAACAGCAGTCAATACCAAGCTAAAAATTGCCACTACAGATCACAGATACTATTTCACAGTATGTAATAAGACAGGAGTTTCCCTTAAATGTGATGCTGTACTGTTCTTTACATTTTGGTAGCATTTGTTGATGTAAATTATATTTTTTGATGAAATACCTTTTTATAAAAAATCAGTATGGGCAAAACACTGAGCACTTACTACTGTCCAAGCCAGATATAATCTTTTTATCTCTGCATTAATGATTCTAAATTACATTAGTTGTTATAAAATGTATTATATTGTTGTTTTCCTCTAGGAAAGAGCCATGAAGCAGACTTAGTAAAGGAAGCTTTACGCAGAGAAACGCAGGCCCTGTTACCCAGACTGAATCAAATAAAGGAGCTGTTAACGAGTCCTGAGATTCGCACAAAAATTAGCAAAGAACTGTTTGAAGACAGGCTCAACTCTGACAGTAAATGGAAAAGTTGTATTGACTCTGAGTTTCCAAATGCATGACTATAAATTGCCATAATGGAAGATCTCATCAGGTTGTTTAAAGACAAAGTATTGCAGCAAGAATTTTTTCAGGTTGGTTTGTTTGGGGTTTTTTTTAACTGAAAATGTGAATGGGTGTAAATGCCTCATGAGGAATCATGCTGAAATACTTGCACAGGATTATATTTCATAATAATGAAATATAGCCACTTCTCACCACTGTATTGAAACATGTTTGAGTGTGCAGGTATATATCATGACTCCAAAGTGGAAAAATACTGGTTTCAAGTAGATCTGAGCAAACACTGTGCCCTTCCTTTATCATTGTAAATAACTCCGTTTTTTCTCATATACTCCTTCCCTAACAATGATGTACAAGTACTAAAAAATTGATGGTTTTAAATACTTCAAAATGTATATTTGGGAAAAAAAATCCTCTTTTAATTATCTGCCTTTTGTATATGTACTGGCATTTTGGGTTAGCATTGTATGTTTTTTATTGTTTTTTTAAACAGCACTTGAATACTTGTATAGATGCTGACATTTAGTTTATGCTGATGTTTACACTAAAGCAAGAATGTTTTAAATTTCAGTATGAAATTCAGGCTCCACTGATCTCAATGGTATACTCTCATTGGGCTTAATGGAGTCAGGATGCTGCAATTAAGATTTCTTGTGCAAATAATTATATTCCTTGGGATAATATTTGCCTTTTTACTTTTGTAGAACAGTGTTTTTGTCTTTTGTTTTTGATGTTCCTCTATCCCTACCTTCTGCTGCCTGAGGTGGGGTGTCAGTTTGCTCTCACTGTTCCCTCCACATACCTGCAAGATTCACTGAAGTTTGGATGATGGACAGCAATGCAGGAGTAGGTCAGATATTTGCAATTTTTGTAAACATTTCATAAAAGCTATATAATATGTTGTGATTGGTATCAGAATTGTGCTATTAGAACAGCTGTGTGTGTGCTTTTCATTTGTCTCAAGCACTGTTCATTTATCTCACGCCAGAGCTTTTTTTTTTCCTCATTTGATAAATAAGAGTATATTCTGAAACACATCTTATACATGCCATGTTCACAATAAAATGTTTTTCCTTTGCACTATGTGTATGTTTTCACCTGTTTCCAAATGGACTTGAATAAAATTAAGTACTTGCAAATAACAGGGTTATAGGACAGAAATAGTGCTCTATTGAATCACACTGTTGACTACAGAGTGTTGTGCCAACATACTGCTCTGGAACCTGGCTGCTGAAATCCTGCAGATAAACTAGGCCCAAATCATTATTGTTTTCAAGGAAAAAAAATTTGAAACTCTTGGGATTAAATTATATTCTGGGCAGGTTGGGTTTAGAAATAAAGACTTGGCACAACTTCCTAGAGGTCCACTCTTGAAGTGTGAGTTAAAGGAGTAGTCTCAAAATACTCTAGAATGATAGATTAGAAAAAAATAAAATCTGAATCTGAAATCATCTCTGGAGATCATTGGGAGGTAGCTTTTTATAGGCTATCGGGCAATTTAAATCCAACTTGCACGTAAGAACACCAAACCAGACACTGAGCTGTGAAAACAGGAAAACAATTTATTGTATTGTATCTGAATCATGGATTGTCATCTCCCGCACCTCTGTACAAGTCATTTCCATGATTAAGGGCCTTTTTATATCATTCAGCTTGTAACAGCCATTGTTCTCATGTTTCAAGTAAAACTGGAAACTAATTAGTGAATTTATGTCCAGGCACATAGTGACTTCATTATTAGAGAATCTGCTCATTCAGTTCCTATGGATGGCATCAAGAATAGCAGCTCTGAAAAACGTTTGGGAGAGTTAAGAGCCTGAGCATAGGCGTCATCTGATATGTACTGGAGTAGGTCTGCCAGATATGGCACAAACCATAAAGGAAATGTTCTGCTCCAGATCAGGAGCTGTGGGAGAGGGGACACCCCAGAGCCTCTAAAAAGACTCTGGATGCCTGTGTTTAAGAAACCCAAACCCATCTTTAATTTTCAGATGCTTTGAGATAGGAAAATCAACAGGGCTTTTGTTTCTGAACCGTTAACAATCTCTTAAAACAGCTTTTACTTCTGGTTTTGACAAGAACATCTGTTAATTTACTCAAAATTCAAAACAATGGGGGGGAAAACCCTTGCATCTGGATTCATTTTCTTATGACAACCTTTCTTGCTTTCTCAAAGCTTTTTTCCACTGGCAGTGAAGCCTAGATGCCAAATTGAAGGATAAATCTCTTGTGTGGAGCTGTGAGATGAGCATTGACGAATGCAGATGCATAAAGACTGAACCTAACATAGACAGGTATGAAGCTCAGAGCTGCACCCACCAGAACAAATATGTTGCCTTCCCCACACAAATAATTTTCAGACTACAATTCTGTTTCTTAAATAAGCTCTTCTTCTGGGGAATGTCTCAAGGTAGTGATACACAGGTTATTCTAGGAAAGTGTTGGCATTTCAAAACAGATGGTGCAAGTTTGCCCATGTTTTGTTTTCAGTACTACCTTCCAGTTTGCTCATACTCAAAGAGTATTTCTACACTGCTGATTGTAGAGCTGTCTGTGACAGATTTAAAAGCAATAGCTCAGCTTCCAGGACTAATCTAGCTGGAACTGCCCACAACCTACCGAGAAACTTCTGACATCTAGGCTTGGTCCAGGCATGGACTAAAAAAATTGTGGAAGGCATACATTGGATACCTGAGTAACCCATGCCATAAATTCCCAGCACTGTTGGGCAGTGCATCAGAGCTGTTTAAGAGTTGACAGAGTAACCAGAGAGACAGTAAATCAATGTAAATCCTGACTAACAGCCACCAATTCTCTGATGAAGGAAGGGAGCCTGTTGTGGAAACCATGTCTCCAAGCACAGGTGCACGTGGCATAAGGATGGTAGCTAAGGGGTAACACACCAGCTGAATGTGCATCAAGGCCTTTGTGAGAATGAAGCTAAATGGTGTTTTTGTGTTGGCTGAAGGTGACCTAAAGCTAAAGTAGATTGGAGCTTAAGGTCAGATTTGAATGCTGTATCCAGATATACAAGTGTTAGGATCCACACTGGGTAACACCCTACGTCCTTTGACGGTCCTACTGAAGTGTTTGGTAAAATACTACTTCTTGGCAAGGTAATAAAGTCTGTAAGTTAGGATTCAAGAAGTTTCATGTTACATATTTATAGAAGTTTCTGATTATAAGTGTGCACACTTCTGTGTGTGCTATTTTAGCCTAAAGACCATGTGAGCATGTCATGGATCAGAGTGTGAGCCATGCTTCATTCTGTTGACAGGAATGATACTGTTTCATTTTTCTGTCAGTCTAGACATGACTCACATATTCTTGTTAGAATTCTGACTTTTTAGAAGTCTTGAGATATATCCTACACATTTATGTAGTCTGCAAGCAGGAAAAATAGAACAGCAGGGTCACTGCTCTCAGTGGAACTTGTAGGTTGAAATATAGTAAAAACACACTTATAATTTTTTATAGTTATGTCCAAGGGTATGCTTGTGAAATAAAGTGCAAACAAACTTTTTTGCTGCAGAGCTGGCTGCAGCCCAGTGAAAGGCAGGAGGAAATTTGGTTGCCTTAGGTGGAGCCTGGTAGCCAGACACCTGAGGATTTCTTCACTCTGCTTGTAGTCTCAGACTTGATTTTGCACAATCCTTTTCAAAAGGATGTTTTATCAGTGAATGCCCTCCGCCTCTGTTCAGCTGTTAGTTGTATATTGTCTTGGCCTGAAAAAATGAGAGGCTGAACAGCTTTCAGCTGTTTCCACCCCTTTGGAGGAAGTGGAGAAGTTGGTGATATCCCAAAGAGATTGATGTCTTTGCAGAGACACCTCTGGTCTTGCTCAATGGGCCAGAGGTCGAAGGAGGATCTCCATGACCACTGAAGTCTTCGTCTGGCAGTGACTACTGTCTGATCCAGCCCAAAACCACAAAACAAAAGCAGTTCCCAAGGGATGCACGCTCCCAGAAATGAGATGGTGAGTGGGTCAACTGCATGATTAGTGAGCAGTTGGATAAAGTAAGTGGTGTTTTAGCTTAATGAAATTGTGTCAAGTCATGGTAATGTAATAATTTAATTTGTGAAAACCTTTTGGAATTTTGATTCTTCTGTAAGTTTTTAAACAGTGATGAGCTAATCTCTGAAACTGATGAAGGTGCGTTCGCTTTCAAAGTGCTCTTTAGTGCCATACTATAATCTTCTATGGGAATGCTTTGCACTTTTTATTTCAGTTAAACAAAGTCTTTCTGGCCTGGTTGCAGAGGCAAGGAGTCACACTATTCTTATGGGAAAGGAAATTGTTTGAACCATGGAAGTAGGAGCACGTTAATGCTGACATGTGTTTTACTCTGCTGTTCCTTTGATCAATAGTTCCTGTATAAGCAAGTTCTTAGCATGCACTCATCTTCTCATTTATATTCTCCTCATGTTAAGCCTTTATAATGAGAACATTTGTACTGAATGAAAATCAGTCCCTAGAGACGGCTGGGCTGAGAAATAAAACACACTCACAGTGGAGCAATAATTAGAACAGTACAAGGGAAAACAAAAAGTGATATGCCTGCCATTCCTGGCATAGCAAAAAGGGCACTCTGGCATTGATAAGCAAATCATTCTGCAGCAAGAGTCTGGAGTTTGACTGCTGGTTTGTGGTCTCTGCTCCCACTGCTGTTTATGTTCTTTGTCTAGTGACTCTTGGATGAAAAATGCATTAGTAGAGACTGGGATGTGGAACTGTTTCTTGAAGGAGCTCTCATTGCTGGAAAATAAAGCCCCTTTTGCTCATGGTGATTAAGGATTAAACCAATCCAAAATGCAAAATTAGGGTAGTTAAGAGGAGATAATTAAAAAATTACACATGGGGATTTCAGTAGAAACTTATTTGAAATAAAAGTTGGCTTTCTTTCAGATAAGAAAGACAGAGATGATTTGAGGTCAAGTTTGACTCTAGAGATTTTGGTGGGATTTTTTTTAGCAAAACTACAATTTGAATTAAAACTCAGAGAAAGCATTGCATTTCCAGAATACTTTTTACTTTAATTCTTTTTTTTCTTTTCTTAGCCAGAGAACTTAAGGCACTGAAACACTCAGAAGATAAGAAGAAGAAAACATGCTGATATAACTTAGGTCATAACTCAGAAAAACAAAACATAACAGAAAAACAAAGCAAAGAAATACCAGCAAGTAATAATGAAATTCAAAGGTAGCTGCCAGTGAAAAAAATTTAATAAGTCCAAATGTTTAGAAGAATAGAAGATGCCGTGAAGCAAAACAATAGCATTATCTGCATCTGGTCAGTCAAATAATGAACAGTTGTGTTTGTCACTCTGCTGCACTGTACAGGCAAATGTCCCATTTCCCAGTCACATTTTCCAACCAGATACATCCAAGGAAGAAGGCTGAATGAGCATGTGGCTGTGAAATGCAACTCTAGCAGAGCACTGAAGTGAAGGGTTACAAGAAATATTGCAAGATAGAGGCTAAGTCAAGGTAAGGTCAAGGCAGAGCTCAGGGAGATGATCTCTAGAGGAGCAGGAACAAGCAAAGAAACAAAGTGTGCATTTGAAGCTCCGTTTATCACTGTGTAGGTCATCTGACCCTTCATCACTTTCAGAGACTACTCCTTGTCACTATGTAAAAACTTAGAGAGGAATCAAAATTTCAAAAGGTTTTCACAAATTAAATTTTTACATGGCCATGTCTTGGAACAATTTTCATAAAGCTAGAACACCACTTACTTTTTCCAACTTCTGTCAAAGTGGAATAAGTAGTCAAATCCTTGAATGTGCACAGAGAGCTACAGGAAATTAATTACAAATGATCTTAAATTCTGCTGCTAGCTAGCAGAGCAGAGTGGGTAACAAACCTCCCTCCTCCAGAAACAAATGGATGACTGAATGTTTGCAAATGGCTCAAGGTGATGGCTGCAGCATCAAGCCTTGTTCGTCCTAAGTACAGGAAATTGGAATGCAAACCTCAGCAAACTTATTTAGGTTAATTACCGGAAAGGATCCATGGCAAAACCAGGCAGAATCATCAAGTAAACATGATAACTTGATAAATTAAAACCTTCTTTGCCATTGTGCCCTAAACTTACATGTATCACTGAACTGGGATAGATACTATTGTTTGTAGAATGATTGCTAACAAAGGGAATGGCTAAAACAACATATTGAATTAATAATTCTGCAAAGGTAAGGAAGGTGTTTCAAAAGTGAAGGTGCAAAAAGGAAAAAACAGATTAATTTTTTAGTAAGTCCAGATATTCTTGACTTCATCCATCTATCCATCCATCCCAGTAAAACTTCAAGTGCAGGGATAAGTCTAACATGTATAGTTCTGTTGCACTTAAAGCATAAAAATGTGTTAATCAAGGAAACATAACTGAAACTGCTTTTAGTAGTAGAAAATAAATCCATTGCTCATTGAGTTAACATTGCCAGTGACCTGCCTGTTACATATTTATTCTATAATTTTCCATTTAGATATAGTAATACTTTTTCTGGAGATACAGGAAAGGCACTGAAAAACAGAGAACACTCACTTAATTTGTACCTTAAGATTATAAAAAAGGAAATGAGGTCATGCATTTTTTGAGAGACTGGAAATTAACTTTATTAGTTATATACCAGACAGTTTTTGCACTTTCAGTACATAAGGGTGTACTGCTTTGAAAATAACACAGACAAAACAAATAATGGAACATTACTGGATTTAGTGATGGATTTAGTTACAGAAAAGATGAGTACAGGGAAACCACACATCAATTTGTCTTGATTTGTCTTGTTGCCATCCTGTAACCTCAGACTCTTGGAAGACCACTTTTCATTTGTCATAACTGCAGGGATGGTCCTTCATAATTACTTACTAAGTCTCTGAGTTTTATAGTGCTCTAGCATTTCTGGATCATCTGCATGAATTAATAATTTATATTCATTTATAATGTACACTAGGGAGGGTGATGGAGTAACAGAGGCTGGAGACCATGGGATCAAAAGGAAGAAGGATCTTCTCTGTAGTCAGTGAAGTCGTCAGGGTCATGAAGAGAGGCTAAAAGACTGTGTATGGGGAGCTTGATCTCTGGGTAGAGAAACATGCTCTAGCAAACTGGGGGAGCAATCTATACCACCAGCACTTGAAAACCTGGGCTGGGAAAGTGAACATGAACAGGTCCTAGCTCAAAATGTGTTATGGCCTCTCATTCAGATGAGTTTGTTTGGGCATCTTTAACCAGGCATAAAGAGACTCCACAAACTGGACATGCACAACTCAAAAGCATAAAGTGACTGTTCCTTACATAATACATTAAAAAATCGGGTTTTACAAATGACTAAGTTAAGGTTTAATATGCTCCCCACTCCAAAGTCTCTCTCTATTCCAAAGTCTCTCTACTCTCAAAGTCTCTCAGATGGCTGTGAAACAGGAGGAGAGTGATTGGTCTCCACAGTCCCCTGGACCAAAGCCTCCATGGTGCTGAGCTGCCCTTGTCACCCCCTCCACCAGTTCTGGGGCACCAGCTGTTTGAGGCAGCAACTCCTGCATTGCTGACCTCCTGCCACCCCATCTCACGTCCATCCAGCCTCCATCAGAGCTGCACAGGGCAGCTGTCAACATGAGACTTTTTCCCAGGCTGGAGGAGTCACAGCATGCCCAGCAGCCTCACCATATTCACATCTGTCATGTGGGCTGTTCTCCACACCAGCAGACATTTCCATCCAAATACTCATTAGCTTATGCATGGGTGGATTAATGTTACTATTTGTATTCCAGACTCAGACTGCTCCTTGCAAGAATTAGATTAAGGAGGTTTCAGAGAAGTGTTAGCTAACATTTGTTAATCATTATTTTTGAATGGAATCTCAAAGCACTTGGCTCTGCCAAAATATTGGACATTTTCCTCACTCTGGAGAAATCCAAAGACAATCCTGCTTTAGCCACAGCTGGCCCCATAGGGCTAGTCACAGAGACACAGGAGGCCTATGGATAAAATTGAATGGAACCCTACGGCAATGGTCACTGAACACACAGATAATCTTCATACTGCACGTGGTCTTCTCCTTCCTCTGGTTTCCTTGGAAGTCATCCTGCAGTGCTCCTTTGTTGGGGGCTGTGCCACATAGGAATGCTCAGTTTGGCTGTTTGGTGAAATTCATCTTTCACTAACCATGTTATTTAGGTTTGGAGGTTTGTATAAGACCAGTTTAAAAATAAGCGCAAGCCCAACACAGACCCAGCACAGTTTGGTGTGAACATGTTGCAGCATCTGTCTTAAACTCTTCTGATATTAAAGAAACTTCATAATCCTAGCAACACATAGCCTGGAACTCACACAAATCTATTAAGAAGCTTTCAAAAGAAATTAGAGTTGATTTAGCCGATATCTCAAAGTTTTATTAATTGTACAAGCAGACACACCATGTTATGCACAAAGCACTTGCAGGCAGTTTGTTCTGCTGCTGCAGAAGTCCATGTCATGTAAATTACATGACAAGAAAAGTTTTGCTCATTTATGTGAACACCATAAGGTGCTTTACTGGAGAGAAAAAGAGACACAGAGTGGCAGCACACCCAGGAGCTGAGCAAAGCTGGGCCAGGAGACACCAGATCTAGAGAATCTGATTTCAAACCAAAGTAATCATCATGAGGGTCTTCCATCACCCAGATTTCCCCATTGAAAGGACAGAGAGAGAAGTAGAATCCCAAAACTGAACAAGTAAGTATTTATTAGGCAGTTGTTTATAGAGTGGGCTGCTGGCATGATGTCTAAAATAGCTCTGTTTTTAATCAGACTACTTTAGAGTGTGTTTAAAAACTGGAAGTGCCCTTGCTACCCAAGTGATGTAAATTTCCCCAGCAGTCTATGGGAAAAATATAACCAGGATGTCACATTTGCATTAACAGAATGAAAGTATACTAAGGGCAGTACTGAATAGCTTTAAAACCCCTGTTCTGAGCCTCTGGGATAAACACAGTTAAATAATTGCAAAATAAACCTGGGAGCATACTTACAAATTCATTCCACAAGTCACAATGTTGCTTTTTATGGGATCAAAAATCATGCAAAAAATTATACAAGGATATTCAGCCAAGTTTTTATGACAAACAAAACATTAGAGAAATTCAGCATTTTTTGTCTGTTTTTGACTGTTTCCCTTATGGCCCCACTCCAACTCAGAATATTCTGTGGTTTCAGAGCCAGATGAGAATAGGAAACCTGTCTCCTGTCTTAACAGGTATTACACATAGCAAGCTGTAGTTTACATGCATTAACATAGTACTTTAGACCAAAAATTTCCCCCCTCTGCTCTAGTCATGTGACTGTAAGATCTGAGATAGCACAGAGAGCTATGTTCCCGCTTGTAGGAGCAGTGGCTGCTTCAGCTGGGGGTTTCTTTCCCTAGCACATCCTCCCAGTTTCCAGCAATCAACCCTTAAGGGATTCTGTGAGTGGGAACTTGCATCTAGAACTGGAGGCTGCGATCACTAGCCTGATTAGCAAAAATGAAAATTATTTCCAAAGAGCAGAGGAGAGACATAAGATAATAACAAAAGACAGTTGAAGTGGTGAGTGAATTAATGAGCAAAAGACAAACTCAGTCCTATTTCACAATAATACTTTGAGTGCTATTTGGTATAGTCCCAGCTCTCACAGAGGCAGAGCTGGGCTGCAACATGCAAAGTGTCTCTTATGCCCTGCTCGGCCACGAATCTGTGCCCACAGTGTGCACAGGAAATGGCCAGGCTCATACGTCACTGTGGTTCTTAGCATCTTGTAGTGAGCCTTCCCTAAAGCTCTTTGACACTCAAACTGACAGCTGTCCTTTTATTGCTGTGCCAAATCAGAAATGTTTGGCTGCCAAGGTCAGGGAGATGTTCCCAGAAACAGGCTGGTGGGCAGCTCTGTTTTTCAGACAAGACATTGCAAATCCTCACCTCCTGGGACAATTTGCCTCCAACTGAGGCACCATGGCCTCGAACTAAAGAACAGCCATGTGGTTGTGCCTGGCATAGATGTGGTGCCTTGAGCAAGATCACCTTCTCACAGGGAGGCAATCTGGGTAATTTACAGCCTTCCAGGGCAAATGTACTTCAGCTAGACCAGAGAGTCAAATGCAATATATTGCACCAAATAGATAATGCATGATGTATTGTGATTGCAGAAAATAAAGACTTCTTTTGAAAGAAAACCTTTCTAATGTGCTATTAGATCAGGACGAAACGTTGCCTGGATAATAATTGCAATTGAAATTACACTTTTGTTTTTCCATGTTGGGATTTGGAAGTGAAGTAGCATTGCTAGAGCTAGGAGAAAGTCTGGTTCTTCTCAGTGCACCAAAGCTGCTAACTGGAGAGAATGTGTCATTCATACTGCTTTTCTGTTATGCTCCTTTCCTATTTATCTTCTATTAAATTATGGTCCTTCTGAAGACATACCAGCAGGCTGTGTCTGTGTTATTACTCGGTGCTACAACAGCCTGGATCCTTTCAAAATATTGTGTTGCAATAAGGGACATCAGAGGAAGCTGGCAGGACACAAACAGAAGGGTTTACTATACAGTAGATAATTGACCTGTGGAACCTACTCCAAAATGATTTTGTTAGTGGAAAATCTTTACATGGTTGGGGGATGAATGGATGAGAGGAAATCCACTGCGGGTTGATACCAAAACCACAGCCACTTTAGGAAAGCCCCAACCATAAAGCTCTTTCTGTCTTTAAAATATGAAATTTTATAAATGTTTCATTTGGTCAGTTTGCAAAACATCTCACCTTTGTTACCCTTACTCCTTGGGCTTTGGAAAATTGCTGTGCTATTCATTTGATCATACACAGGGAAAGCATTGTTATCAAGCTGAGATTGGATTACCAATAAAAATATATTCATAGGCTTGATAAATTCACAAGAGTCTACTGAAGGTGATAATATATGCAGATTGATCTTTTAAACCCCAAGGGGATTTTCATGCTTCAGCAGTATCCTTCCCACCACTGGCATAGGGAATTATCCTCATCCCTTGCACCTTAGCTGAATTTAGAACTCCTTACTAACACAAATAACCCACTTACTATTTCTCTTCTATTTGAGAGTGTGTTTTCTTCTCATATGGAAACCGTTTTATATTTCTATATTTTTACCCTTGCTGGCCATTGTTACATCTCTTGTGCTCTAGGACAGACCTTCTGGACTGATGTGACTAGAACTGAAGATATTTTTATCATTCCAGAGTCATATATAGTCTGGCATGATGATGTTTCCTTTTATATTTCCTGTTTCTTTCCTAATAATTCATAGCAATCAGTTTAGCTTTTTGATCAATGCCCTGAACTAAGATAAAATCTTCAGAGAAATACTCACAATAATTGCAAGATCTTTTTCCTATGTAGCAAAAATTCATTCACAGATGATTATTGCAAATGTATATTTAAGATAGGTTTTGCATTGATTTGTATTTATCAGTGTTTATTTATTTATTATATAGTATTTATTTATTTATTCAGCCATTGCATTATTTATTGATATTCCTACAAAATATTTTTACAGGTCTTCGTAGACTTAGCTTTGACTACTGTGATTAATTCAATATTATCAGCAAAAGGTGCCTCTTAAGTCTTCACATGATTTTCATGATCATTTGTAAACATTTATGGAATTCTAAATTTCCTATTACACTACTAATTTTATAATCATAATTGCTTCATTTCTTTAATGCACTTTGAGAAGAGACATTGTTAAATTTATCTGATGATTAGCTCATCTTTAATTGTATGTTTGTTGGTATCTTCAAATGGCTCCAACAGCTTTTACTCTAAAAGCCATGTTGATTCATTCCATATATGACATATTTATCTATTTTCTGATGTTTTGCCATTAATCTACTCAGTGTGTAAGGCACATTTATCTCCTTGTAATTCTCAAAATTTCCCCAGGGGTTTCATTAAATATTGATGCCACATTTACCACTTTCAAGTCCTTGGGATCTGAACTAATTTTAAGCAACAGGGTACAGTGTGGCCATTTCAAACCATCTTAGAACTGAGTCATACAGAAATTGCTCATCTTCTGGTAGCCAGACTTCCCTTTGTCTTTTTTGCTGCATTGCTTCATTTCAGAGGAAAAGCAGTCCAGACTAAGCACCTCATCCGCCTGCAGATGAGCAGCACCTTTCATTTGTATATGTTGCTTTCAATTCCAAGACTTTTGGATTTGCTGTGCTACTTATAACGTCATGACAGGAAGTAGTAAGAACCAGCACCTGCTGCCAGTGACCTTATTGGACTGTAGAGTGCCCTTTCAGCTGGAAGATTTTAGTGGTCCCTGTGCCAAAATATAGTGTGAAAACTGTGCTAGATCCTTTATCAATACAAGTGTAATAAAACTGGAATGGATAAGCTAATTTTTCTGTATGAGAAGCTCAAGGAGCTGAGTTCACGTGCACTGCCTACTTCTCAATTCAACAGTCACCAGAAGAAACTGGGACCGTACAAAGCCTCACAACCAAAAAGAAAAAGGGTCCTTCTTCTCTTTCAGATGAACAATTAGGCTAATGAATGCTCCCAAGAATGGGTCTACCTCAGGGGAGGAAACAGAGATCCCAGTGGAGGTAAAATTGCATGGCTCTCTCCTTTCATACTTCTGCCAAGGCTGATGCAGGTGTAATTACAGCACAAACCCAGATAGCCATTCTTTGTAGGAAGGAGACGATGGGAGATCTTCCAAGTATTTACAACAGTTCTTTTCTCTTTACTGTATTTAGATTTGATCAATTTGAGGGGTAGGAATAAGGTTCTGAGACAGAAATTATTTAATGAAAAGAAAAACCCTGCATGCTGAAGGGAATAATATTTTGTACAAGAAACTTTGTTTCTGGCCTTCAAAAAGAAAGATGCTTTCAATTTTCTGTAATGCTAAAGCCATTTTGCACCATCTGGACTTATGTTGCAGTTTTCAAGCAGGAAATTTTTTCATTCCTCTGTAACCTTCATATCTGAGTTGCAGTGATCTCTAAAACTAATGCTATTTTATAAAATAGACTAAATATCAAGCATCAGACATCAGGTTGATTTTTTCTTCAGACATTCCATTTCTTTAATGTGCAAGTTATTTTTTCCTTGCAAGGAGTCTGTTACAGCACTTTCCCTTCTGTTGGTGATAGAAACAGAGCCCTGTTCAACCCATGGCTTGAGCCCAAACCTGCTAAGTGTACTGGCAATGATGCCTGTGATTTTAGCACTATGGAAAGCAGACTTGAAAGACTCAGGGTCCTATCAGGCTTCTGAGGGATGTGGCAAGAGCAACAGATTCAAGAATCCAATTTAAATCTTCATTTTCAAATGTAAAACTCAGCACTAGAGAAGACCTTTGGTGTATACCAATGTAGTTTTATTGACTTGAGTTTATTCTACTTTAGGAGAAGAGCCTACTTGAAAATTTACTTTTAGGATTGTTTTCCACAATCACAAACAGATATATCCAGACAAAAAATTTCTTGTACATTTAGACACGGTCCACAGCACAAAATTCATTTGCAAGAATACAAATTCTTGAACTTTACAGAATCTGTCATCTTAATATTTAAAGTAAATTCAAAGCAAATGCAATAGTCTCATGCCAGCAGTAAGTAATCCTGACAAATCCACTTAGAGATAACAGTAGGTGTTTAGATACACAACTGAAAAAGTGCCTTAACCTTGTGCCTGTGTTAGAACAAAGTTTTCTTTATGATTACTTGGATTTCCTGCTTCCGTTTGGGCTGAAACTACTTTGGGAACAGTTTAACTCAACTATGCAGCAGTTTCAGTCTAGCAGCATTTGTGAAACACAGAGCAAAACATGAAAAAGTAAAAATTAGCAAGTCTTAAAAATATTTGTTTGGCATTAGATATTATTTTGAAATTAAAATCTGAAGCAGAAATCTTCCTTTGAGGAAAAGGTGCTCATACCTTTCTTTTTTTGGAAAGGTCTCTCTTCCCTCAGAAAAATGCTGAAAATACCGAAAAACAAACATGAGTTCTCTGTAGGTTTTCCAGCTGGGTGGCTTTGTTCAGCTAAAATACTCTTAATCTCTGAAGTGTGAGCTGATGCCACTGCTTTGCAGACTGCATGAGTGCTCTTCTGACCTTATAAACTGAGTTTATATGTTTACTCATCTACTGCTGTCATTTGCAATGCCAGAGGCAATTAATTGTTTGGTACTTTCATTAGTCCCCTATTGATCGGTTCCTCTTCCTCCCTGCTGTGCATGGAAAGGAACAGTTCCTGTTGCTATTTACTGTTTAACAAAACCCTCTTACTGTTTTTTGGCATTTTGATGGTATTTGATACCAATCTTACCTGGTTGTTCTTAAAGCAGCATTTTAATTTAATATTTTATTTAAAGCAAATTTTGAAGCAACTTTGTCTGGCCCTGGAAGTTCTACTCTGAATGCTTAGTCAATCACTTATCCCCCCTCCCTCCCAGCATCTATTGAACTGAGTACTGGGCTCAGATGTGGGAGGCTTTCCTCACCGAGCTGAAGGCATTCCTGACAAATACTGCTGCATGCCCTCTAAGGCTGCTGTCCAGCATATGTGGGGAAGCACCCTCGCACACTGTGGGTGTCATTTGCTGGGACACTGGGACCTCTGAGGTCTCAGAGAAGAGTCTGCAATTGCCAGGTGACCTCACTGGAGTCAGGTGAGAGAGCAGCCATGGGAAAATCATGACAGGCCTTGTTCCAAGATCACTGTGATATATTAATTTAAAACAAGCTTTCTTCCATGCCAAAAAGCCACAGCATTCTCATCCCATCTCTGCAGCTGGTCCCTTCTGTCTTAGGACATTTGCTGACCCATGGGAAAAGGGATCCTCCAGTTCACACCCTTTGGAGGCAGTGTTCTTACAGCAGTTGGATTGCCCTGGTGGGACGCCTCTTCCTTGTGATTTGTGTTTTGCTCCCATTCTGTGGTCATCAGAGAGTCGGACTTTTTGTTTTCAGTTTTCAGATTAAAAGTCCCCTTCACTTCAATATATTTTATGGCATTGGTTTTATTTTATTTTGTTTTATTGAGGTTTTGAAGTTTTGAAGTAGCTTGGACATCTATAGGACTAAGAAAACCTGTTGTTTAAATCCTTACTAGCACAGAGGAAGAAGTAAAAACTTCTTTCACTTTTTTTACAGTAAATCTCAACAAATTCATTCAATGTCTTTTAAACATGTTATTTTTAAATTGTTCATGCTTGCATTCAAGAGTCCTTAGGTGAGTTACTGGAGCAGAGACTGGCTGTGAGGTCTCACAACATACAATTTGAGAGGTGCACTAAACCTTAGGGACAGAGGACAGCTGAGTTTGCTAGTCAGGAAAAATGACACTACATTTCCAAGTCTGTGTGTTTTCATGTTCCCCAGCCTGCGGAGAACAGGACTAAAGTCATTGGAAGTGGCAACATGCCACTTCATCAGTGCTGAATCCTTCTGCCAGAATGACTCAACTTTAGCCATGTGATGTGTAAGTAAAAGTAGGAATAAGCATGGGCATTGATTTATTGTATGAAAGATCACATATTGGAAGTTAAATTGTTACAAACTTTCTTTTTATCTGAAAAGTCATAGGACAGCCGTGAAATTTCACTTCTGATAGTGAAGTTCTCCATTGCGAAGATCCTTGATGCTACTGGAAAATGTCAGCTGAATTTCTGACTCAGTCTCCAGCAGGGAAATCCTCCTGGCAAGGTCCTATGATCCAGCAATGAAATTCCAACTGTCATACAATATATCCCTGAGGGTAAATATCCATATAGAAACTATCAATCTTCTATTTGTTTCTGGTTGTTGCCCAGAACTTTGCATTTGTCCATTAAGTTTGTTTCCACAGATTTCTTCTGAACCTCCTGTTGTGTTTCAGGCAGGGCTGTGCTTTGTCCACCTGTGAGCACATGCAGGGGCACCAAGCTCCCTCCTGCCACAGAAAAAACCCTCTCCCTGCTGCCATTGGTGACAAAACCACTGCCTAGGACAAGTTGTGCAGTGCACAGCTGCAGGGTCCTGCTGCATCTCAGACAGTGATGAGGCCTGAGCTCTTGGTGGGGAAAAGGAAGAGGAATAACCACAGCAGGGTCAGAAACAGTGAAAGCCTCAGGGAAGGGAGCCTAGCGCCTGCACCCTTTGGTTCAGCTTTGCCCCAGTGACACAAGAGAACGTCCTAGGGTGCTCAGGCATCACCCATCTCCTGACCCTGAACCCAGCTCTGATGGACATCTCCTTTCCTTGCCAGCACATTGTGGTTTTGACCACCATATTGGGAGGGCAGTAGGTTTCCTAGAAAGCTTCCTGGAGGCAGGAGACCCTTCCCCCTGGCTAGAACACCTCATTTTGATCCATACTTGGCCAGAAATGGCTTACTATGGTGGAAAGCTCTTGCCTGTGGGAACAGAGTCACTGAGCTGGTCTTGGGACAAGTTCTTCATCTTCCTTCAGGGAAGTTGAGTGTCAGTGTCTCATAAGCCACAGCAATTCCTGAGCTGGCTGAGGGCCCTCCAGCCCTGCCTCATGTTGAAGACTCACCACCTTCCTTACAGAACCTCCTTGCAGAGCCCTTTTGTGCCACCTGTCATTTAAAATTACATTCCAGTAGATGCCCAAGAACCCGAGTACTTGGTGGTCTCTGGGGCCCTGGGGATTGCTCTCAGGCATACTTAAAGGCATCAGATGATGGAAGCAAAAAGGGACAGGGTACAGCCAGGCAGTCCTATCTTTAAAACAAATTAAATTCTCTCTTCTCTACCTTGCATAAATGAGGAAGTTTTAATTACATCCTGAGAAAAAAAACAGTGTGGTCCTTACTGCTTTGAGAGTTCAGGTTTCTGCAGCACAAACCCTTTCCTTCAGCTCACCTGCCCAGAGCTGGGCTGCTCAGGGCTTCTTTGCTTTCTTTTGTCCTCACTTCATTCTACAAAACAAGAGCTCAAATCCCCTGTGGATGAGGATTAGCCAAGGCAACATGGCTCCTGGCTGGCCTATACCTGGTACTGGCAAGGGTTTAGTGTCTCATGGCTGGTTTGGGAAAGAGCAGAAGAAATCCCCATGGCTCATTTGGCATGGAATGAGCCCCTGGGCTCTGGGGTAAGGTGCCTTTGGACGCTCAGGGGCTACAGATTGTGCAAGTTGTGCTTTCCCACTTCCGTCCACTGCACATGGCTGCCTGTTGGAAGTGGGATGACGAAACCAGAACTAAACAAGCAAATAACTCAAATCATCACATTTTGAAGAGCTAGAGATAAAAGGCAGCTTGGAAAGGAAGTGTTTCCCTGCAGGCTGAAACAACAGTGAAAATACAGTACTACAGTTTCTGCATGCAAGTACTGGCTTTGTAAGAGTGCTGAACTGAGATGGACAAGCTTGCATCCAGGTAATGGATGAATAAAAAGGACACACAGAGGAGCCATTTCCAACACATTATAGCAGATTTAAAACTTAAAACTTACTGCAAGAGGTCAAAGCCAGCAAGAATTATGTGCTGGAGAGAGGAGCAGAAAATTGTATGCATTGCCCAGGTTTCAGATTCATTGCATTAAATGAAACCCCTAGACAATCACAGAAAATGGACCATAACCAAGTGAAAACAAAACCAGAATACTCAGTGAATCCTTGCTGACAGAACACCAGGACACTCAGTCCTGTCCCATTGACATGCTGGAAGGATCACCCAGACAAAACCAGTTCAGTTCTGCATGGGCAGCTGGGGTATATGAATCTGGCATATGGGCAGTTGTAGGTGACTACCAGGATGTCCATGTCCTGCCTTCGGGTGCATACCCCCTGAAAAAACTGAAGTTGTTTATCTGAAGGAGGCTGCAGTTCACCAAAATAGCACCTGTCAGACATCTCAAAGCATTTACATTTCAGCCACCACCTGGACTAAAATATCTAGGCTGAAAGGCAGCAGATCCGATTTTTAAGGAACAGTGATTTTCCTCTCTCCAGAGAGTGGAGGGGTCTTGCCCCTGCTCAGCAGTGTGATGTGACAGGGCTGCTGTCACCAGCTCTGTCCCCCAGCTCTGTCACACTCATTTTGCATGGCCAACATGCACTGTGGGTTTCTGCTGTTTTCCTACAAATGCATCCAGCTTTCTCTGGAAAATAACAAGAGCTTTCTTAATGTCTGTAAGCAGCTTGTCCCACTAAGTGCTCTTGGTGGTAAGACTATGATCCTAATTGCTGATTGGATTTCTCTGGATTTGCATTCCAGGAAGGGATTTTTACTTTTTTGAGTTTTTTTCTGTTCTATTAAGGAAGCTCTTTATATCTTTTATTTTCCACTTGGAAAGATACGTTCATGCTGCAATCATACCACTATTATTACCACAGTTATCACCTGATAACTGAAATGAACTGAACAAATCCTATAAGAAGTTATTCTCCATTTTTATTTTTAATTATTACTTTTTCTAGGACTTGTGGCAGGCTGCTCTATATATATTGCATTATTCGCAATGATAGCATTTTTAAAACTATTGGCACTATATCATCACCCTTCCACACATCTGAAACTTCTGTTCTCTTAATACAGAAAAGCCTTCTCAACAAATTCTTTTGGGATGTGGATTTTATCCACTGATTTTAATTAATTCCCTGAATTTTCTTAACTTCCTTAGGAGTTACTAGTGGCATCCTAATAGGATACAGGCAACCTGAAATATTTCCAAATACAGAAGAAAACATGGAATAAACATGCAGGATTTTTTAAATTATTCACAGAAATGAAACAGATGATTAGTTGTCAATGAATCAGATTCACAGGTATGTGCATCCACTTGTTTTAGTAAGCCCCTCTAGTTTTTAGTATTAGGTGGAAACATACAGCCAGAAATTTTAAGATCACTCATCTTATTTCGTGGGGTTTGTGTCACTTTGAGCAACACAGCCAGTGCATGAGAGACCAAGCATAAGTGATGCTACTGCTAATTATACTCCACTTTCTATTAAAGCAAAAAGTGCTTTAAAAATAGGAAGATTTTTATAACTAATGGATGCCACCCACCAGAGCACGCAGGGAGGTGTGTGCTTACAGACACTGACCACTCTGAGTGCTTCAGCTGAACTGAACATGAGGGAGGTCCAGCACAGCATGTAAACAAATTTCATCTTATGGCTCATTTGTTCAGTCACAGAGATGGTTTGTGTCCTACTGGCCTAGGACATGAACATAAAATAAGACAGATATTCATCCATTAACACAGACCCTCAGTATACTGTCTCAGTTTTGTTTCAGTCTCTGCTCTAGACTGATGTTGAGGGGTTTTTTTGCCTTAATGTAGAGATCTAAACCAGAATGTGTTATTTCATCATTCATTAATTCAGCCCCTTAATAATAAGAAATTGGACCCAATGTGGGGACTGATAAAATGGAGAGATCCTATTGGCAGTAGAAGTCGATTAGGCTTTTCACAATTCAATTGATACATTTTGAGGTCATATTTGACAACTTCAAAGGAGAAACAGATCTTTGAACACACACGTCTCTGTTGCACCAAACCATTGCTTCAGGCATTGGAAGGAAAATATTGCAAGCATGATTAAGTTACTGGGACACTGTGTAAATGTATTCCTTTGGATTTTTTTCCCCTGGTTAATTTTGCATATTAGAAAATATATGCAAGGCTTGTCTAATGATCATACATACATACATACATCTAAGTAGCATGTGCAACTATCATAAAGAGTGTATATTCAGGAAGGGAAGCTTTTTCAGTTGTTATGAATAAAATGCCATCTCCAGACAGAGCAGTCATATTTTTGTAAATATTCACTAACACATTTCTATCCTAAATGTGAAAGAAAAATTAATTTTGTCAGGAGTGCTCCCAACTCTTTTTGTGAGCAGCTGACACCAAGGGCAGAAAATATGCTTGGAACTTCCTCAAAGAAATTCTGCTATTGGAGATCTGCAACCATGCTGTCTGTTCTTCCAGGTAAATAGTTCTTGTGCTTCTGAAAGGTGTGTAAGGTTCAAAGGCCAGAGAAGAGACATGCCAGAGTCCCATGTATCCAGCAGGTAGAACAGACATGCCTGCTGTCCAGGCAAGTGGAGAGAGGATGCCGTGAACAGGAACAAAGAGCCATGTCCAGCATCTGTGAAACTGGGAGTGTGGGAAAAAGAGATGCAGAAAGCTCTGATGGTTTATTAATCTACTCCCACAGCATGATTAGATCAGTTGGGTCAGTTTTCTAAAAGGCTCCAGATGATTGAATTAGTCAAGGATAGGTCAGATTATCTCTGCCTTACTGCCATCATTAGGTGCCTTAAACATATCAATTAAAAAGAGTTTGCTCTGACAGGATTCCTGCTGTTACTAATTCAATGGCTCCTGTTGTAAAGAAAACCACCTTGGTGGTAGCCCTGAGGAGGCTGTGGCAGCTGAGTGTGTTGATATGCCTCGGCTTGGGAGCCAAGGAATATCTCTCTTTTTCCTGGGCAGAGTACACATGACTGGCTGAGGTGTAAAGGAAGCAGTGATACAGGGCCAAGACCCCAGGTTTGGGTGGCAGAGCTTCTATCTACCCAAGCAAGAAAGTTCATCTCTGCTTGCTTTTGGGTATTCTGGAGGCATTGCCCACCACCACAGGCTTGTTACCCCCCAGTTAGATCAGTTCAATGCCATGTCACCCTCCCAGCTGGGAAATAGCTCTTTTCCCTGGACACTCCAGGAATGTGTTGCAAAGTTACAGTCATACCATAACCATGGTGTGCACTGGGCTTTTGAGACATAAACATGGAGGCCATTTGGTCTTCACACCTAGTACTTTGCAGGAGAAAAATTAAATCTTCAGACTGAAAGATTCTCATCTGTATTTCCTCAAAGAAGTAACAAAACAATGGTGTAGGGTAGCAGTACTAGCATAAAAGTATTATATGAGAAGAAATCTATCTCTGAATAATCGTGGGTGAGCTAGCAGCTCACTGATCACAGAATCATAGAATTGCTAAGTTTGGAAAGGACCTCTAAAATTATCGAATCCGAGCATTATCCCAGCACTGCCAGGTCCACCACTGAATCATGTCCCCAAGTGCTGTCTTTTAAATGTCTTTTAAATATCTCTGGGGGTGGTGACTCAACCACTTCTCAGTCTTTCCAATGTCTGACCTCTCTTTCAGTGAATAAATTTTTCTTAATGTCCAATCTAAACCTTCTCTGCATAACTTGAGGCAATTTCTTCTTGTCCTGTCACTTGTGACTAACAAAGGTTTTCAAAAACTGAAGGACATTTCCAAATACTACTTTCTGAAGACTTGTATATAAAATGAAGATCTGTGCTCTGACCTGGGGATTGTGAGATCTTAAAGCTATCCCATCAGTCACCCCACAACAGGAATATTTTGCTTTGTATGTTGGCTATGAACTTGCAAAACCAAATTGTGTGCGGGACTCTTAAGTTCTGAATATGCCATTTATTTGCATAAAATACATATCCCTTCCAAAGCACACTAGTTTTCTCCCAGACCCTACAGAATTGGTGGATCTTCCTAATGTCTGAAAACTGTTAAATTAACAAAGCAATACTCAGATTACATAATTATTAGTGTTAAAGACCCCCTGTAAAGGAAAAAAAATTGAGAAAAGAGCCCTTTTATGAGAAGGTGGCTGCTGTAGGTAGGGTTGGTCTGGCCTTGCTATCACAGACTGACTCCAGCTGATGCCTTGGCAGTTCCTTGATGCAGCACAAGAAAGCACTGCTGCACAGCTCTGTCCATTTGGGTTGAAATCATCATTACTTGTACATCTTGGCTGCGTGAGTGGTCACATTTATGACTTAAAGAGTGCTCCTATCCATCATATTGTCCTTCTCTTCAAAGCTTCCTCTGTATTTGCTCATTCTCCCCACACAGGACCAGCCTGCTTTTATATCAGATATTTCTGCCACCTTTCTTCAGTGCACTATGCCAAGGCGTTGGTGGAACATGGACCCGAGGTTGCGTTTCCCAGGACAGATCTGTCTGGTTGTGTTATCCCTGTTTCTCTGCACGCTTCAGGCCTGGAGCTTTCAGCTGCACAAGCCCCTTGTGTCTCTGCATCACTTCATCCTCTCACATGGCATTTGGTGGCACGAGGGAAGCCCGAGCTACGGCATTGCTTTTTCTCTAGCATTGAGTGTGCAGCAGCAGCCGCAATTCTTATACATGAAGATCTTCTATTCACTTTCAGGAAAAGGGCATGAACACCTATAATCAGGCATCTTGGACATCTCCAGTTTTGTTAATTGATTAATTTCTACTGGAATCTGAATCAGGATTACTCACATTCACCAGATTACTCTTGCCTTTATCATGACCCAAAAAGAAAAAGATATGGCTCAGGCCAACCTGAAAATCTTAACCAAAGCTGTTTCAAAACCCTTCCGTTTAAATTGGAGTTTTCAGTGCAGAGAATGAACAGTTGTCAAGTCACATCTACAGCTTTCAGAGGCCCTTTTGCTCAAGGATGTCTGCTACAGCTTTGCATTTTCTCACATTTTTAGTATTTTTGCTCACCACTAAGGTGGCTGGAGACAGCTGTGAATGAGGAGGAGAAGGAGGAGGTAGAAAGAGAGCAGGGCCTCAGGGGGAGCTGCTATAGCTGGAAAGCCCCAGCTCCTCAACACGGACAAGGGACACAACTGTAGATTCTGACCAGAAGAAAGCCCTGTTGAGGCTCTGGAGAGGCAGCCTCCGCAGTGTTGCCCCTTCCTGAAGGGAAGGCACGGCAGCCTGTGTGTAAGGATGCGGCGTGCCCCAGAGGAGCCATCTCCCAGGGACCTGGAGACCAGGCTGGTCATGCACTGTGATTCCTGGCTAAGTAGGGACTGTCAAGGAATGCAAACCTACAAAACCTGATCACTGGTAATTTCTTGCATCAGCAATATAAAATCAAAGAGTGAAAGGGGAAAAAAATGAAACATTTTTTTCAGCAAGTGAAAAGTATTGAATTAAGCAGATTGAGTCACTCTAATCATGGTGTTGCTTCTGTGTCTGCTGTGTAGGTTTAGCTGGAAGTGTTTTCTAGAAAGAGAAAGACAATTACACAGATACCTGTGAAAAATGTTGGTGTTGGCTAGTTTTTATTTTCGGGGTTTTTTTTGTCTATATCAGAAGGAGAACACTGCCAACATGCTGTGAAAACAAAAATATGGAATTGTAGAATTCTCTAGGTTGGAAAAGACCTTTAAGATTATCAAGTCCAACTGTTAACCTAGCACTGCCAAGTACAACACTAAACAATGTCCCCAGGTGCTACAACTGCACGTCTCTTAAATACCTCGAAGACTGGTGACTCAACCCTTCCCTGGGCAGCCTGTCCCAGTGCCCGACAACCCTTTCAGTGGTGATGATTTTGTAATACCCAATCCACACCCTCCTTCCCCCTCAGCACAGTTTGAGGCCATTCCTTCTCATGCTATTGCCTTTGCTTGGGAAAAGAGGCAGACCCCCACCTGGATGCAACTTCCTTTCAGATACTTGTGGAGGGTGATAAGGTCTCCCCTCAGCCTCCTTTTCTCCAGTCCAAACAGCCCACACTCCTTTGGAAGCTCTTCATCAGACTTGTGCTCCAGACCCTTCTTCAGAAGCCAGGGAGAACTCAACTTTTTCCCTGCTGCTAACTGGGAGTGTGACATGGAGCAAAGCGCTACCAGGTTTTCTCTTCTTTCACATGTGGCACTGAAAATATTAAAGAGCATCCACTTAGTCCACACATCCCTTACCACTGAAGTGGGATCAGGTGGTGGGAGCCATTGATTTTTTTTATGTCTTCCTTGCTCTCCTGTGGAAACAAAATTTAATTCTCATTTGAAGATGCATCGCATTGCTTTTACCAGTGACACCAGTACTTTCTTTCCATTATTACCATGTCACTGCAATTTCACAGCAAGCAGCTGAGAAAAAAAATGTATGGATGGCTCTTGGTTCATAGGCAGGCCCTGCTGTGCTGGAGTGGCAGTGCTATAAAAGGGCTATTTGCAGATAGGAGACCTGCTGAGTTACACATGCTGAACATAGGGCTAATTTCTTGTGCCTTTTCCTCAGACTCCCTTGCTGCAGTGCCTGCCTAGTCCATTCCAGAATAGCTAACAGATATTTTTGTGAAGGGACAGATGGGATGGGGGAAAAAGTCTCACTCTGCCCAAACCCTGTGGTGAAGTACCCCTTCAGTGCTTTCCCTTTTTTTGCTCAGGTCAGGCTGCTTGGCTGGACAACCTGCCCTTTGGCTAAATACCACATTTTAAATACAAGATCCCCAAATCTGCCGATCAAGGGTATCCTTAGTTCTCAATAGACCTTCCCACATGGAAAGTAATTTGAATTTCAATCAGGGTATAAAATGTAGTGTATACTCAACAAAACAACTGAAGGCAGGCTGAGAAAACATAAATGAGCTTCATTTTAGTTGCTTTCATGTTCCTTCTGCATAATCTTTTCAGTTCTTATTTACTGTAATCAACATCCATCTGATGGCAATTTGTAGGCAATTGTGCACTACAGTTTGTTCAACATTCAGAGAAAAACTGCATGTTTCTGAAACCTGAGGTAAACTCCAAATACTCAGAACTCTGGATAGAAGATGAAAAGGCCTCATAACAAGACACATTGTTCTTCTCCAGAAAAAGGCATTGGGAAGAACAAAGGAGTACCAGTGGCTCCAAACATTTTTTTTTATATCAAGACTATTCCAAAGACAAAAATGTTCAAAATAGATTCAGTTCTTCGGTCCCTGTGGGCTGTGGCAGGCTAAGTCACCTGGATTCAGCACCTCCCATTAGAGATGTTTTCTGCTGAGCATCTTCCTCTTGCCCCCCTCGGAGCCCCTGAGTTGGTGATGGAAAAACATTCTCCTGTGAGTGCAGGTGTGGTGTGAGGAGATCTAGTAGCACTGGTGAGTCGGTGTTTGGGTCCCCGATGAACTGAAGCAACACAAGAATTTTAACCAATTTTCTCAGCTGTAAATGCAGTGCAAAGTGCATCTTTTGGCATCACTGTTTCTGTCCACACCGCTTTCACTTCTCATGCAGCCTCCGTCATGCAAAGCCAGGTTTTATTGTAGGAAGAATAACAGAGGCGGAAAACGCCTGGTGTTTAATGCTCTGTTATTTCAACTTCATGATTGCTGTTTCAAGTGTTGAATGAGCTCTTATTGCCGGCAATACCAGGTAAGAGAGGCATTATCTTGAGCTCCGCCAGGCTGAGATCAATAAACTCCCCCACATCCTTACACTTCTCCCTGATCACAGCTGAATAGCTCATTAGCCTTGTTCCAACTATTATCCTGGCACAGCACTTTACACTGATATGGTCCTTCCTTGTTACAGTAACGAGGTGTTTACGTTTGTAAGGCATCAGGCACAATTGTAGGTCTGCCTCAGTCGGGAGCAATAACCAGCTGTACCAAAGATCAGCGCAGCCATCAGGCTCCATGTGGCTGTAAGTAGCAAGCTTGGTATGGAAAAATCTATTGCAGTTATACACAGATAACCTGATCCTCTCAGGTAAATCCAGTGAGATGTTATCCCAGGGAGAAAATGGAGCAGCCAGTGTGAAACTGCAATTTATAGGGGCTGAACAGCATGTGCACACCTTAAGCAGTGGCTGCAATTCAAGAAGGGCATTTTCCCTGTGGGTCTTGGCATTACTGAAAATTTTCAGGCACTGAACTGATTTAATATCTTGAGACAGGCTGTGATCTAATTGTTCTCTGCCTCCATGTAAAAGGTACTTCATTTCTATGCATAGTCTTTTTCTCAGAGCATAGGATTATTTTGAGTTTTTGATCATGACTATGATTTGTGATCAGGGAAAGCACTTTTGTGGTAAGCCTGAAGGGTAACAGATCTAATTTTGAATAAACTATTCTTATCAGATAGATCAGCTATTGGCTCTGCCCTGAGCCGACAACCAGGTCCTTTTGCTTTGCAGCCAATAATGTTTTAAATCTTCTTTAACATCCATAATGCCTAGATCCTTGCATAAACAAACCCACAAAGCTAGTTTGTGAGAAGTCAAATTCTCCATGGAGGTCTAAACACTCTGCAGCTGAGAGACACATATGAAAGCTGCTTTGGAATAGCTAAACCCATTTAAATCCATTTAAAAGCCTCACAATTGAATTTGCATGCAGCCAGCTACTGCTCTGTCTCTCCTGAGTCACAGTGGGCTTAGCAGGCTGGAGAAAACCAGGGCCACTTTTTCACCAGCACAATCCCAGTTGGTTTTCTTCCCCACTTTTACCCAGATGAGCTATCGGAAAAAGGCACTGTTGCCAAAGTGCCTTGGTGGGAAGATGATGGGGATAATTCAAAACAAGCAAATTACAAACAGACCCAAAGAAAGAGGTGTGAGCTCAGTAACCTCTCCCTGAAAGGATGAACCACTGAGCAAGGGGTGCCAAGGGCCAGGTGTGCCTCCCAGATGAGGGCACAGAGGAGGATGGGCGCAGTGTGCCGATGGAGGGGCTGCAGAATGCCATGGGGCTGCTGGGTGCCTGGCACCTCAGGCAGCACAGTGCTGATGGGGTGAATGTTTCTGGGGTGGGGTCAATGCCCCAGAAACAGAGAAGGCAGCAGGTAGCACCAAAGAGCAAAGTGTTGCTGGTGAGCAAAGCTGCTGGTTTGCGGACAGAAGAGGCCACATGTTAACTGGGCTCCCAAACACCTCCAGCAATCACTGGTTCTCATTAAAAACTACTGATGGCAGAGGTCTCTCTTGGCTCTTTGTCTTAGGAGACAGAGAGGAAATATTATCTTTGCCATGCAGATTTAGGGTTCCACCTGCCCTTGGATGCAAATGGTCCTTATTGAAACAGATGGCTGCTGTGAACTGATAAACTGCCAGGGGCTTGTCTGTCTTTGTTAGAAAAAGAGCATCTTCCTGCAGCCACGCAGAAATCCTGGGGTTGGTTAAACAGGCATTTCTGTCTGCTTTCAAATATGGGCCAGCGCCATGTGTAACGGCAGCTGTGTGTTCCCAAAACATTTCCGTGCAATTAGGTTGCAAGGAGACAAAAGCAGCCAGCCAGACTGGCTTCTTCCTTACTCTGCTCCAGCCCCCGGGACTCACTGTGTGCTGACACCAGCCTCAGCAGAGATGCTGCTTGTGAGGCTTTCAGTGTTTTCTAACCCTACTTTGCTTCCTAACTCCTGGAGCTAGGAAGGCATCCATGTCCCTGCATCTCTCACCCTTTTCCTGCTAGCTTGCACAGAAAGTTGATCAGGAGGTCACTGAGCATGTTTTTGTGATTCTTTTTTTTCCGCGTTATTATGAACATATTCATAGTAGGTTGTTCTTGGTTTCATTCAGGAAGGAAAAAGAAAGACAAAACACTGTTTCAGCCTGAAAAATACAAGTAAGGAAAGCACGAGTGACAGTTTGCATTCCGAAAACCTGTGAGTGTTAGAAGTTGTTTTTATAAGATCAAAATGTAACAGGACATCTTTTTGAGAAACAACACTAACCCTACCTTGACCTATCCTGTATGTGTCAGAAAGTATTTTATGCTTTTATCCAAGGACACCAAAGTGCTCCTGAGTTCCATACAATACTCTGCATTCCCTTCAGTCTCCCAAATGCCCTTTGTCCCCCTGCAATGCAAGTCCTGCTGCTCCAAGGAGAAGCAGAGCTGTCTGCAGAGTATGTGCTTTGCTGGGTGTGTACCTATAATATTATCATCATACTGAAAGATATGTGCCTATCTTTCAATAATCTAGATTAATGATTATTAATCCTTCCGCTGTTCAGAAATACTGTCAGAACAAGCATTTTTAGCAGAAGAGAGCAAAGAAGGTGAGTGCTTGCATACGTATATGCTACATTGTTCCTTCAAATTCTTCAGGCATGAAATCATTACATGTCTAATTAAGTGGCAATTACAAAAGCAACACTCTGTTTTAGTCCCTTTGGCACAAAGGATCTTTCTAGACGTTTTTGATCTCACCTTTCACAGATTCCGCCAAAATTCAGGGTGAAATTCTGGAGTTTTTTTGCCGAATTTCAAAGGAATCAGAGTTACCTCCAGTGGGATGATGGGATGAATTCTCCAGGCTGGTGTGGGAGAGGCTGAGTGTTTAACTGGCTGGTAGTAGTGATAGTAACAGCCACCACGGATTCAATTTGAGGAATATATTACAGGAGCAGTGTGAAAAAATTACTCATAGGTTTTGCAAATTGATACACTAGAGCTTTAAACTAGGCTAGGGAGGGGCCAATTTACACTTCAAAACCCTAACCATGCCCTCGGATATATATGCCAAGCTCTATCAGCAGTTAATAAGGACTGTGAAATCAAAGAAGATACATTTTAGCTTAACTATTTAAATGGCTAATCCACTTAATAACTGTGCCTATTTTACATCTTTCACAACCCAGTTTTTCAACGGAGTTTCTGAATGTTCAGACTGAGGCATCTCAAGTAGAGCAGGCAATTTGAAGGCTTGTCCAACAGAAGTCTCCTAAAATAACAGATATCAACAAATTAAATAATTCTTAAATCTCCAGGTTCTTCAGAGAATGCGTCTAAGTGTCCAAAACCTCATTTCTTTTCCAGCTAAGCTACTTCATTCAGTAAAAATGTCACATCTGCCTACAAATCTTTTCTTATCAATATGCCTAAGAGTGACTCTTTGAAATGTTCCTGGTTGAAAGTCTCCAGTTTTCTGTGGAGTCAGGTTTTCCGAAAACTCTGTGTGTTCTGACTTCCTGTTCCATATCAGTATTTTGACTGGAAACAACAAACTCTTCATCATTAATAGACTGGCAGGATTTTTTAACATAAAAAAAATCTAAAATAAGTTTGATATATTAATTCGTCTTCTCATACCAGTAAAAAGAGCAGTGGAAAAGGAAGAGTGAAGTATATAATTTTCATTTCAACTGATTACATACAAGGAAGTGACTTAGAGCTGGTCCCAGATATTTCTAAACTCCTGTGTTTTTGTTACAGGTTATACCTAGCTATGAAAAAGAAAGAAGGGATTTCTCTTCTATAGAAATTAATTTCCAGTGAAAGATTTTCTAAAGTGGTATAAAGTGACATACAGCACAGGAAGGTGTCAGAGCATAAACACAGTGTTACCTTTCTCTATCCCACCTGCTCTAGAAACAGGTGTGTGCAATTCTGGCACAAGCACCCTGGTGGTTTCTCTAATGCTTGGAGGGCATAGGGTAAGGCAGAATTAAGAGCAGGATCTCAATTCCCATTAGTTGTTTTTTTTTTTAAATCTGACCAAATGTTTTTTGAAAGCAACTTTTGTTTTTGCTGTTGTTTTCTTTCAGATATTTTAACTGTGATGATAATGCACCACTTATTCCTCTCCTTCCCTCTGCCTTTCTCTGCCTTGGTTTTTGGGAGTTTGAGAAGCTGCTGCAGCCACAGATCTTTCAATGAAAAAGATGCAAAATGAGTCTGAGGGCCTTCCACATGGCATAGGAAAGCAGGAAGAAACAAGCATGGCATTCAGAGCTACAGCTGGAGCGGTATGAATAGTTCTATACTGTAACTGTAAAACACTTCTACAGTGCTTGGGTGCTGGAGCCAGGATGTTTCCCAGCTGCCACAGCTTCCCATCAGAGTTTCTGGAAGCTGAGCTATCATTGCTGCCTTTTAGCTTCTGATTCCCCTTACAGGCAAGGGCCACACTGTCACTGTTCACCTGTGTCCTCTCAGGCTACAGCTGTCTCTGCTTGGAATCTTTGTGATGCTGAGGATCAGAGGAAGATTTCGAGTACAGCTCTAACTGATTTTGTTTTGCATTTTAAAGCCTAAGTCAAATGACAATGATAGCAATTCTGAGGTTAGAATTTCAGAGGAGATGAAGCATTCTTGGTGCCAGAAGAGAGAAATAAAATAAAAAATTTTCAGCTTCTCTACTTCTAAGGAAACTCCAATCATTTGATGAATTCCAGGGAGGAAAAAAAAAAAGCAATAAAGAAAGAGCTGAGATTTCTGGATATTAAACTCATTTCAAAAGGAATACTTTAATACCAGGAACCAAACAGGAGAGGAAGTGTGTGTGGAGGGGGGGGTTTGTTGTTTTAAGGCAGGTGAGGCGTGAATTTCTCTTGTTGACATGAGAAATCACCAACGAGATTTACTATAATAAAGCAGATGTGTAAATGTCTTAGGTGGAAAAAATACTTCTCTTATATAGAAATATACCTGATAATCCCTTCTCTGAGTTTCAGATGCAGCAGCACAACCTGTAGTAGGCCTTGGCTTCCCAGGGCCTGTTCCTACAAGCCACTGCCCAAAGTCATTGTGTCCAGCAGAGCAGCTCGCCCCCTTAGCCCATGACCATGCACTTGACTCGCAGTGATTTCCCCCTGTGCTACGCCAACAAAAAATTTTCACTTCTATAAGGACCCCAAGGCTAAAGGTATACACATATACTAAAGAAGAAGGAGTAGGAGCAGGTGGAAGATTTAAGGCTTATAATAGAACCTTTGACACTTAACAATAAAGCACTTCAGGAATCCCCTGGAGCTAAAGCACTTCAGGAATCCCCTGGAGCTTGATGTTACTAGACTGTAGCCAAGCTGTGAACTGTCCTTAGCAGCACAGCAGAAAAAGACGATCTTTTTATCAAAACAAGTGAAAAAGTTTAGTCAGTTCACATCCATTGGTTAATTAGACTAAGTAAAACTTTTGCTTTCTCTTTAAAAAAAGAGTTTTCCAGCAAATTTAAATGCCAAGACCACTCATTTGCGGTTGTCTTGCTAAAATACGAATTCCATTTACTTAATCTAATACCTAGTATTGCATCTCAGTGAAGAGCCATGAAATACGTACACAGAACAACGTGAAAAAAAGCTTATTCTCTCAGCTGAAAATACTGTAAAAACTTATTAAAATGCTGCACTGGGAAGATGTCCTTTTTTTGGTGCTGCTAATTGACACCTCCTTTCTGGAATCAGGAGCACTGTCACCTTTCAGGATTCACATTAATATTTTTTACCATAGAGATCATAACAATGTCTCCTTATAAATGTTTTGAGTAGTTTTGCCTGCTAGCTACTTATTTTCCTGAGCTATTGGGTTATGAAATAATTTAAGATGGAAGGAGTCCCAGGGGCAGCATGACTTAGATTATGTTGCCCAGAACCTTCTGCAGTCTATTTGTGAATATCTTCAAGGATGAGGAGTCCACAATACTTCTCGTCAGCAGGACTATTGATTATTTGAATCTAAAAAGGACTTGGCAAGATTTTGTGTTGTCATTTATCATTTGCCCACAGCTGCACCCTGCCTACTTCTGCGGCTTTGTCCATGTGTAGCATTAAATTAGAGTGTCTTACCTTTCCCCTGTCCTCCTGTAGTCCAGGACTTGGACAATGCAACACTGCTTGATGTTGACATCCCAGAGCATATTCCATGTTCTCTGTCCTCCTCCTCAGCCTGATGGTACCTACATGCCATGGGATGCAGCAGAGCTGAGGCACTGGCAGCACTCAGGAGCAGCTGAGCACACAGATTTGTCCCTGTGCCTTTCCTCTCCATGTCCCTGTGCTAACCTGAACCCCTCCAGCTAGTACATTCAATGCAAAGGGAGGCTGAAAGTGAGCTATGGTGTATTTATCCAGGCCATGAGGAACATTAGTTAGTTTTTAATTTCCCAGTGTCAGAATCTGCTTCTCAACCTTGCTGAACTGCAGGCTGCAGTTCTGAGATGCCCTTTGCACTCCAGATAGGAGGAATAGCTTCTCCTTAGAAACATTAGTATGTATTGCTATCAACATTTGACAGCTGTAGGAAATCAATTTTTGCTGCAAAATATTTGCTTCCTGAATAAAGTGGCAATAGATATATAGAATCCAACTGAGCTTTAATAATCCCATAGTTCTGAAAAGCCCCCTGGATCTGGTGATTAAAATACTGATGAGCTTGGTAAATTAATGCAGTAATGGTACAGCATCGCCTTTCAACATTTAGTTTGACTTCTGTGTCTGGTGTATTTACAGTGGGCTAATCCTCAGATTTACAAATGAAACCAAATTCCTTGGGGCACTGTGTGTGATTTTTTTTCTTTTTTTTTTCTTTTTAATGGAAGTTGCTGGATTTATTAAAACAACCGGCCGTACCTATAGTCTGGGGAGGCCACAATGCTCTTATTTATTCTCCAGGTGTGACCAGCTTGCAGCAAGCATGGCCAGCAGGGTCCTTGTTAACCAAAATCCCTCAGTATTGGTTATAAATGCAAGAGTGTAAGAAGCTTCATTACATTCAGAATCAGTCCACAACACTCTGAAGCCTGTGTTGGTGTATCTGGTACCACAAAGCTGACTTTCTGGGGGAGAGCTGGACCTCTTCCAAGAAAGACTTCAATAACATGGGAAATGGAAGGCAGGATCAGAAATACAACAATGCTGAGAGCAGACTGTAGAAGATGGATCATCAGACAGTATAAATTCTGCTGGCACCATGGATGTTAATGACTCATCAGGCCCTTTTCTTCCTCCAGGCCCTGTTTGAGTAGAATATTGATTACTTTACAGTAAGTACTTGTTTACTGCAGCTAGGTTCAAACACAGAACTGCATGATAATGTGGAAGCAGAATTAGAAGTTTTCTAGAAAAAAATCAACGTATTTTACTTGGGCTGCAATTCCATACAATTAGCCCTTAAACTGTTCTGGTTTTAAGGCATAGGCAAGAGCAAAGAAGAGAAAATAAACCCTCAAAAATGATCAGAAAAATCACTGACATTTCTGATATTTCTGTCCACATGTGTTGTCACAAAAATAAAACGAAACCCCATTACTTTAAAAGCTTCAGGGACTAGTGCTGTAACAAGAGGAGCAGGACTGCAGAACTGGCATTGTGTCACGCACGTCAGATGGCTGAAAATGCATCAGGCTGAGTGTCTGGCAGCACGTGGCAGTTGTCAAAACCAGGACATTGTTTGTCTGCCTACAAGCTGTCCTCTCCACTTGCCTTTTTGACTTCTGGAGGGGTGAGCAGAAACTGGAATTCAGAGCAGGGGACTTGAGGCAATGCCTCTGATTCTTCCATTTACTCATCTTTATGTGCAGGCAGTACTGTAAGAGCTGAAGCACATGAAGTATTTGTGCATTTCTGGATGTAAAATGTTATTGACAACATATCTTTTGAAGGTATTCAGAGTCAGTGTTCATTCTTTTTTTCTGATGACAGGCCTCTGCACAGTGGAAGTAGTCCCAAAACATAACTGAGAGCAACACATACTCTGCTGTGTAATACCCGACTTGCTGGTCAAGGTATATTCTGTGCACCTGAGAAATTTTACACCATTAGTTTTTTATTTCTGTTTTCTCCCTCCTTAATTTTCAGTAGACTCAGGGCACTTCAGGTCATACAAACAAGAAGTTATGCTTTGCATCATGAATTTCTGAACTTTAACTTCCAAGAGAACACATGGGTAAGCTAATAAAAAAATGGAAAGAAAATGCTTTAGAAAGGGCAGTACACTGCTTTTATGAAGGAAGTAGTAGAATTTTAACTGTAATTATTTTTTTCTCCATGAATTATTAACATATGCCATAGAAATGCTGTAAACAGAGGACAAATAGGACATTCTGAGAGAATCTCAGAGTTCGATATTTTCACCTAAAGCATGCTCTCTTTAATGATACAGCTGTTAAAACAGGGCATCCATAAAAGCTGTTAAACATAAGGAATGTTACTCTCTTATGGCTACTTTAAAATCCAATCAGACTGAATCTTGCCTGTTCCTTGTGTAATAATGACAAAGTTTATCATTTTACCATTATGACCAAGAAATAAAGCTGACTTCTGAGGAAAGTCAGACAAACTGGAGGGTTACTAAGTGTCTTCTACTGGAACTACTTTTCTAAGATACTAAATGAACATAGCTCTGCCAAACATTTTTCTTTTTTAAAATTTAACTCCTGCCATAAATATTTCTCAAGTAGGAAAAATGAAACCTTTCCTGGAAAATAGTTTCAAGGCATATTTTCTGAACCTTAGCATCAACAGCAGCAGTCTTGCTTTGCCTTGTTATGTTCTAAGAGGCTGAGTGACACAGACATGAGCTTTGCCTTGGTACAGAAGTTGCTTTAAAGAAGTCCTAGAGAGAACTTAAGTGTTCTGCAGTGTTTCCAGTTTTGCCTGACTCCAGGGAAAGACATAACTAACCTGGAATAAATAAGGAGGGAACTAGTTCATGCTCCAGTGTACAAAGGATTCTAATTCCCACAAGTAGAATGGGCCAGCCCCACCCAGGAGCAATCCGCCTTCCCAGGGATCAGGCTTCTGAACTTCCAGTTAGAAGAAATCCTAACCTGGCCTGAGTAACGCACTGAGGAAGAGCAAGAAAGGAGAAGAACAAAAACCTTGAGCAATGCAGCTCTTTTCCTTTTCTAGACTGCAGTTTATATAAATGCCAACAATGACTTTCATTCTTCAGGCTATTGATTTTCCAGCACCCTGCCCTTAAATCCATCCAGGCAGAGAATTACACATGAGAAAAGAGAGAAAAGATGGGCTGTAATTGAAGGCAGCCGCTTTCATAACCTCTCAGTTGCTGCAGACCAGAGAAAACAGCCTCACTTTGTTATTGGATTTTAGAGGACGTCAGCAGCTGTGAGGATTGCAGGTGTGGATATTTGGTGAAGCCATTAGTCCTCCTTCCCTATGGGGTTCAACCCTAAATTTGTGATCAGCTTACAGAAGCATCCCTGAGGTACATCACAGCACTCTGACTGCAAAAAGTGAGAAAAGGATTTTGACACGATTCATCCCAGCCTTCTTCCTAGCTCAGCCTCCTGCAGAGTGAGGTCTCCAGTGGGGGGTTTGGAAGCTTTGGTTTGCTTGATTTGAACACCAAATAAAGCCCTAGCCCTCATCTGAATGACAGCCCAAAAACTCAGTCAAAGGTGCAGGCAACCCCTCAGTTATCACCATTAGCCGCAGTCCTGCTGGTGGTCAAATCCTGCTAAATGCATTAAAAACTTCTAGGCTTTGTGAGAATTTTTTTATAACCCCCACAGAAACCATAATTTGGCACAAAATCTCCTGAGGAAGAAATTAAAAACCCTCACTCCTGAAGATGACCAGATGCTTCTCACCCTCTGGATCCTGAAACCATAGTGAAGGCAGTCTGCTCCAGAGCCAAGCGGGTGAGAGACAGCCCTGGCAAGGAGCAGAGCCAAGCACCTTTAGCATTTTGCAAAGGGAATAACCATAATTTGATTTCCCATGAAGCCTGTACAGAACAATACCCCTAAAAGCAAAGAAAAGGGTGAATAATGCTGCAAGTTCTGCCCAGGCTGTCACTGAGGTTCTGTTTGGTCCTAGGATTAGGGCTGGAAGACAGAAAAATAGCGGAAGGATGCAAAGTGATGTAAGAAAGCCAGGGTTGATGACAGCCAAAGGCTTTGCCCCTTGTGAAATACAGGACCTGCTTCTTGAACTTAGGAAGGTGGTCAGACCAATTTCCTCTTAGGTCTGGAGAGGTTGGAGCAGGTACATGAATGTGCTAGCCTACACTTTTATGTTGCTTGGCTTTGTGGAAGGTGCTTGCATATTGTGGTGGAGCTGTGACCAGTGGTGGCATTAGGTTTAGAGTGGAACATGGAAAACACTTCCAGAAGAGAGATGGTGTCTGCTTCTTCTGCAGGATAAAGTGAATGATGAAGAGGTCTGGCAACACTAGTTATACAAAAATTTTAAAAAGTATACTTGGATATTTCTGCACTGTTCTGACTCCAGTGCTTTAGAACAATTTGAACAGATGTGTGTATCGAGCAGAAAAATAAGACATCTGCGTGCTGTGCAGCTGAACATGACATGGATGTAATTAAAACCCTGCACCTGCTGCCTAAGTGATTGAATTAATCTGATATGAGCAACATTAGAGCAGTTAACACAGGTGCCCAAGGCATAGAATTTCTAAAGGCTATGGCAGCTCTGCTCTGACCCAAGCGGATGGGGAGGAGAAGGTGGCCAAGTGCAAGGCAAACACCTGTGACCTCCTGTGGGGGAGGAGGAGATGTTGCTTTCCAGAGAGAGTTTTGTGGTACCAGGAGTGTGGGGGCTATCTAAACTGGTGCTGCCCAAAGTAGGGTATGCACACATCAAGGCTGCACAATATAAGCCATGAGGGAGCAGAAAGAAAATAATTTTTGTGTATTAATTAATTAAATTTTAAAATAAAATATTTTTCTACCTTTATCTCACCCTAGTTTAATTTCCGTTGTTGTGATATTAGTACAGTACTACATTTATTTCTATTTATATTTATTTATACATAAATATATAAGGAGGTGCTCAAAATTCCTTTACTGCCCAAGCAAAATAGTTTTGGCATCACTGGTCTAATTTCCCATGAACAAATGCTAGGGGAGGGAGGGCCCAAAGTCCTGCTTCTCACTTAACTTCAACCATGCAATATCAGCTTACATGACACAGAAATCCATGTCTTTACCTGGATCCCAGCCTGCTGCTCTGGCTACAGATACCACTCTGCTTCTTGTCAAATGGCCTCTGTTCTACTGCATGTGGAAATCTACAAAAGACTTAAAGAGAGAATATAATTTTCTATCCCCTTTGGTTTCCCCATGTTGCTTCCCTGTTTTTTGGTGCAGCCACAGGTGGGAGCTACTGGCTGGCTGCTCTTCTCTCTCACTCCTATAGACAACCCTGACACCAAACGTAAAATGTGATGGCATGGCCAGCATCTGTTATTGTACAACCAACATTACAGAAATAGGTGTGTGACCTGTTGTTGACAAATCCATGGTACCCATAACTGGCAATGCACTGGGCCATTGTTTCCATGATTTACACCTTCTGAAAGCTCTGCACCAAGCACTGCAGAATGCAAAAGGACTTTCTGCCTTTATGACAGAAACACAGGAAAGACAACAACAAAAAAAAAGTAAAAACTAAAAACACATTTGAGAAAAATTATATCTAACACTGGAGATTAAAAATTTACAAATGTATCATAGAGAGGAGCAAGGCTGTTTTGTGGTGAATGGATTTACACTGACTGCAGCCACTGGAGCTGCAGCAGAGAGAGCCCTGCTGAGACCCGTGAGCCATGGCCAGAGCTTTTGCAAGCCCGCAGAGGCACTGCAAAAGCAATCAGCTTGGCTTTTTATTGTACAGATGACCATGGCCGTGGGGGTGCATAATGAAGGACTTCTTGTAGTGTTGCAGCATTTTGTCTTGCCAGCTCCTTCACCATTGTGAATTCTACATCTTTTCCTACAGAGATATTGAGGGGACCAAATCAGCTGTCTGCGGTGTGTCAGTCACCTACAATTGAGAAAAACTCTCTACAGTCTTCTCTTTTCTCTCTTCTGTGCTCATCAGCCCAATATCTAAGTATCTGAGAAATACATCTTACTCTGATTTTGATGCAAGCTCTTTACTTTCCTGCTCTTCAGCAGGAAGAAAATAGAAGCACAGTTCCAGAAACTTCAGTGAAATTAAGCCATCTATGACTAGTTCATGAGCTAGCTATGCATTTTTGTACTCCATCTTGCAATCCTCATCTCACAGCTGCTGCTGCCATGCAAGCATCTCATTTATAATTTTGTTATTAGATGAATCTCCATAAGGAATCTTTCTCATTCTCCCTTTCTCAGCAGATGAAATGCAGACAAACTGCAGCACCTGATTTATAAATTTCATTCTCTCTATGGAGCCAGAAAACAGTAGTCAAACATACAAATCTCAAGATGATTCCTGTCTAGAAAAATTAAATTAAAGCCTTTCAGTTGAAGTAGAAGATGCTTACAGTACAGAAATAGACTGTTTCTAGTCAGCGGGATTAAAGGAAAGAAAAGCTCAGCAAGAATGAAGTTGCATTGCAGAGTTATCTCTATCTAGGCAGCAGACTGTAATTTCCATAAACTAAAGAGAAAATTCTCATCACTGCTTTTCAGGTCAAAGACCCATTTTTAAATTCCCTTATCTTCTCTTTCTTTTCCTTAATTCCCTCCCTGTCTTCTCTTTTGTGCTTTATTTGAGAATCAAATTTGAGAACAGTAAAGTGTAGAAAAATAGTCAGTGATTTTATGGTACATTTAGTTGTTTATTTAGTAATATATTTTACAAGTGCAAACTTAACAGAGAGGGGGAAATGCCCTTTAGCAGTGCTATCAATTGCAAGCCATGCCCTGAAAGGGTGTTATTTTCTCTTGGTCTCTTAAAATCAATACAAGAGCTGTTTTTCACTAAACTGGTTGCCCTATAGACCTCACTAGCTTCTCTCCTCTCTCTTGAATTCCTCCCTTGACCCAGCCCTTCCTTTGTGCAGTCAGCTGCTGGAAATTAACCTGTCACTGGCAGTTACAAAAGTATAGTTCAGCTTTGAGGCCATAAACTGTGGGATCCAGCTCATTGCATGGCCATGTGAGCACTGGTACCAGTTTGAGGGGCACCACAACAACATGGGCCCAGTGACAGGCTGGAACATGACTGGTGAAATATGAAACCATCTCTTGTGACACTATCCAACTCTTAAATTCGCTTTCAGGGATGCCAGAGCAGAACCTTGAGCTAAGCAATGGGAGCACAGTCATGGAGTTTTCCCGTCAAAGCATAGCTTGTACTGGATTGTTTTCTGTTACATGTTGTAAGAGGTGTCTGAGCTACCCCAGGTGGTCCATTGTCCTGAATATAGTAGGAGAAGGAACCACCATTGATGAAAAATTGAAATTTAAAAAAAAAGGTGCCATTCTAGTCTTTGATTCAAAGTCTCAAGATGAGGAAAATTAAAAATAAGGAGTAAAATCCTGGATCGCTTACAGCCGATGGAGGTACCTAGGCAGAGTCAGGTTTACACTCTTGAAGTAGTGGTGTGAACATGCACTCATGGCTTTTCATGTATGAAACTCATGGCTTTTCAAAGATCCACTGAGATTAACCAGAAAATGTAGAAGATAGTATTTTCCCCCTGAAGTCCCAGGAGGAAGTCCTGGCAAACCAGGCTGTCACTGTCTCCCCTCTATTTCCAGAGCAGCCATATGACAGGGTATGTTGTCTCCTTGGCAGTGAGATACAGCACCCTCCATCACATTGCAGGGTATCCCCAATTCCTTGCATTAATTCCTTGCATTATTTGTCAAAATTATAATTTTTGCTGTTGTTATCATTATTTTTTACTATTGCCCCTTTTACTGTGATGATGCTGTATTTTTAGCATCTCAGTCTTCAATAAGAAATTAAATACTATTTTTGCCAATTTCTGAATTTCTCTGTCATTCTTCAAAGAAATAAATACAGGAAATGTTCAGTTTCTATTTTTCCATGCCAAAAAACAGTCTTAAGAAATTGTATACATCCCTTCAAGAACAATACCATTGGTAAGATTATCCGAGCACAGAAAAATGCATGCAAATTCTCATGCCTTTCCTGTAGTAAGCATGTGAAATAAACATATTTTTGATGGGAAAAGTGTCACAGAATACAGTAAATGCATACTAATTGCACTCCTTTGTTTTATCCCAAATGCATATGCATGTGAACAAATATCAGAATATATAAGATATTAACTGCAGTACATACACTTTATGCAGTAGGTAGGAGAAATATACATGAACACTCTGAGCATAAATTATTTTATGCATTTTTCTAAATTCTTGTTCAGTAGTAAATCTATTTATCCACATGCCTTGATATCCAAATAAATTATTCAATTAAAATACCATTAATTTGTCAAGCTGGCACATTTTTCAGCTAAATGAATAACAGAGTTTTTGGACTCAGCCTCATTAAGCTATTTAGGGATGGTACTTAACACCAAGGAAAAGTGAGAAATGAGAAAATGATCCCAGCAGCCTGCAAGGCTGATTACTTCTGAGTGCCTTTAGCTGAAGCCCACGGTAACCAGCACACAGCCTTCTAACCCAGCTCCAGAGCAGCCAAGCTGGGGGCTGCCTCTCTGCTTGTCTCATTTGGGAAGCTGGTGGAGCAAGCCTTTTTCCTTGCACAGCTTTCCATCATGTGGATGGAGTCATCCTCTAAGTTAATGCCATCCCATTTTTGCCATGACATGATTTTATGCATCTTTCTTTCTATGGGGAGTGCTAGGGCAGCCTGGGAGTTTCTGCGGCCCTGGGAGCTGGGGTGAGCAGTTCCCACAGGGACAGGGGAGCCCGTGGGGACTGTCACTCTCATGTACCCATATGCCAGGTCTCAGGGGCCACGCTCACTGCAAACCCTTAGGATAGCAAGAGAAGTCTGGTTTTGCTGACACTGGTGTTCTGTTCAACTAGAAGAAATGAAAATAGAAAAACAAAATATTATTGTAATAGCAGGAGAAAATATAACCATATTTTATACTAATGAATGCCAGCTGGGAAACTACTTTGCATTTACCAGCAGTTTTTAAACATGTCAAATATTGTATTTCAGTATACTATGTGAACTTCTGCGCCTCTGCAAAATTTTTATATAGTGCCTGCAATAAAATTTTGACAAGGTTACCTGGGACTTTCTGTGCATAATCAGTGGTGATTGACTCAGCTTCTGGGAGTCTAGAAAAAATATATACATGGCAGTATATTTTGTAGCTCTTCACTTTAAGCACAGTTACAGACACCTCTGTATGTTTGTATCAGTATGACTGAAAACAAATGCAAAAAAGATGTTATTCTTACGCTAGATCTTGCCACTATAAAGACACCACACACTTGTTCTGCAATGAAAAGCAGGACTACATGGCGTATTTGTAGTTTAAGTTCTGAGCAAAAAGCCTGTTTGATAGAGCTTTGCACATAGCTGTCGTAAATTCTGTTTTATCTTTCCTAATTTTGTCTTCCCTTTTGACTAAATAATAAATCCCCATTGAGTACCTGAATCCTTAAATGCTGGCAGGATTTGTTGAGTGGAATACCCAGCAGTGTTGTCCATGCTGCCAAAGTGAAAAGCAACTCCTTTATGCTGTACAGCCCAAATCCAATCAAAGCCTCTTCTCCAAAGCCTTTCTGAGGCCAATTACAGGTATTTGTCAAGCTCAAGCTAATGAAATTTAGCAATGCTACATTGTTAATAAGATGCAAATTTGGGCAAAGGTCAGCGAGATCTGGTCCTATCCCTCACTAACACACATCAGGGTAGAAAGGTGTGCCATTTAGGCTGTCCATGGGGAAGCATGACTGCTTTCTAAGCAAGTCTCCCCTTCGCTCTGTGCAATTAGCAGAGAGCCTGATGCCAGCCCAGCTGTGAGTAATGGGCGGAGCCACAGTCTTTCCCCTTCCACACACGAGTTTTCTTTGGCCAACAGCCTTGACCAAGGAGCCCTGGAGTGTCAGCCTAGGGTCAGATTTAGTGCCTTTTAATTATCAGAGATAATCCGGCTTCAGCTTTGTGGGAACCCAGGATGGAGGGAATATTTCTCTGCCTGTCCTGAGATTCCTGACCCTCAAGAAAGCACTCCTTTCAACCTCTGTCCATGGAGAAAGCTTCCAAAGCTTTCTGAGGAGTTGGAAACAACCCAAGTGTGAATTAGATAGCAGTGTAGTTAGTAGTTATTGTTTAGCGAAAATGTAATTTTTAGGTTTTATATACTATGGGTGTAAGTGAAGGTTCAAGATGGAGGATTGTGGGCGTTGCCTCAGTTTCCCTTCTTCTCCTTCACTTACTCCATTTTCTGTAGTGTTAAGAGCACAATCTTATTGGGTAGAGTTTGCTGCAGTGCCATGTTACGTGAATAGATTGATAACTAGTTATTGGTAGAAAAGTAATAACAATACACGTTTAGACTACGTAGTGTTAAATAATTGGATTGTCTGTTTTGTATGTAAGGGGACATTTTGTCTCCTTGAGGGCAGAATCACCTCATGTTTGTAAGAGAGCAGAGCCTGTACCATCCATGGCTCAGAACTTATGATAAGATACAATAAACAATCCCTGAAGACCAAAAAGTAGTTCCTCTGCTTCATGCATAAAACAAAAAACAAGAACTCAGAGGGTTGGCCTAGTTAGGCCACCCTACATGTTGGGTATAACCCGACACAGCTTCTTTTTTTCCTCCTCCAAATCATGACTGGCTTCTAAAGAGCAGCTGGTATTTACTGATGGAGAGCATGTGGGCATTGGTCAGGGAATGCAGAACAGGCTCAGAAAGCACCACAGGAGGCAGGAGGCATAGATGGAAGAGTAAAGGTTAGGACCATAAGGAGGAAAATATGAAAGAAGTTAATGTGATATTTAACTCTGTAACACTATTGATTGTGTTGATTCAGGAAGATATAGTGCTATTAAAAGATTTCTAATATTTAGAGGTGTCTCCTGCAGAGCTTTTTTCTTTCTTCCCTGAACAAGCATTCTCTTCTCCACACACAGAAACTGAACTCTTCTTTTTATCTTATGCTTACTAGGCTGACACGAAGCCTTTTGAGCTGCAGATTTTTCAGGAAAAGTCAGCAACACATTCAGTTTTGTTTCTGCAGAAGGGGAGCCTGAGAGAAGAAGCAGCAGCAGGAGAGGTAGCCACAAGACTTCTGTAAAGTATCTGCTGGGCCTCACTTCATAGGTTGATGAGTTTTTGAGACAAGGCTTGGTTGTACTGGGCTCTTTCTCTCACAAACAGCAGAACAGCTGCTGTTCTGCCTGAGGCTGCACCCCAAATTTTATCCTAAAGGTCCCAGCAGCCTGCAGTTGCCTGTGCAAGTGGGGCTGAGTTGGCTGCTCCAGAGACTTGGAGAAACTGTCCTACCACCAGGGCCCTGTGAACTTCCTGTGTTTCAAGTGCAATAGACAACTTTTTACAATGATCCTAATTCCTATTCATTTGTGTATATTTATAGGAAAAAAATATACTCAAGAAAATAGATCACACAAAACCACTCTGCCACCCTTTTTTGCTCAGGACCTGGCAATAAGAGCTACCTTATCAGCAGAGGTGCTACACTGTGCAAAAATGGACAGTTTATGTCTTAGCCTGAGTGGATAACTCTCTGCACTGGGCTTATCCTGCACCAACCTCTCCAGAACTACATTTCTGGAGCCGTGACTGGACAGCTGGGGTGTACGTGGCTTTTCTTCAGGCACCCTGCAAGACTGGGTTGCAAAGCGCAGGAGTGTAGGTGCCACCATGAATTCAGAAGCAGCAACACTTGCACTCTCCAGTTTTTTTCCATCATTGCCTATGGCTTCAGATGACAGTTTTGAATTCCCAGGAATGGCTCAAGCCGGGAGATCAACGGTGGAAAGGCCCACTCAAAACTACAATTTCCCAATTTCATATATAGAAAATACACAAGGTAACATATTGCTCCAAAGCCAGGGTTTTGGATGGCTGTAATCAGCCTGAGCACTGAAGTCACACATGTACTCAAGTAAAGCCAGTCTGTCACTGCACCTATGGCAGTCCCAGCACCCTTAATTCTATTTACTAAGTGCTTATCTGAAAAGGAAATGGAATAAATCTGTCAGCGACAGTCTTAAATTACCTCTCACTGTGTACTGAGTGAGTGCAGGATGCTGTTTCCTGGTGAAGGAGGTTATGCAAACTGGCACTTTGCCTCTCTTGAAGGAATCTGGCTGTGGAGCACCCAGAGGGCCATCTCCTCACTAACTCACCCCACAGCCCAGCACCCAGGGTGCTTCCTTTCTCCTGTGCAGACTGCCTTCCAGGAGAAATATTCAGGATAAGTGAAGTGCACTAGGGAGGCTCACTTACTGTATGAAACTCTGGTGGGACATGTCCCTTGGACACTGAAAGGTGTGACTGCAGCTCCTATAGTTAGACCTAAGTAAGTGCTAAATGGGGCACCTCAAATACTGGTGTCACTGAATAACCTGTTCACCTGGGCTCACTGCCTGGGGGCTGGGGATCAGATTTGCTTGCAGATTTGGCTGACAGTGCTGCAGCACAAGTGTTTCATACCTGTCTCAAACCTCCTTTACATCCTGGATTCTCCAGCACTTTGCCCTTTCCCTTGTATCGCCTACTCTCTAGTTCTAACACTGTCTTAGTTTTTATGAGCCAAATGGTCAGGGATTTAATGACAGCTAGGCTAGAAAGGATACCACAGATATCTACTTTGATCTTCTATAATAGGCAGACCACAGGATTGCTCTGATTCAGTTTTTGCAACTCTCAGGCTTTTAGAAAAATCTATTATGAACCAAATGCATTGTGAACTGGCTAATTGAGCTGTGTGTATGTATGTATGTGTGTGTGTGTGTGTGTGTGTGTGAGCACTGACCAGCTGGTGTCTGTGCTAGGCATCTCTGAGTAAGGACACAATTCAGCACAGCACTCTGCCCTGTTACTGGGTGTCAGGACACTTACAGACTTGTGTATCTGAGATTTCTGCTTCCCCACTGCCTTTCCCCAGTAACACTGGTTATAACTGGTCAAACATGCTCAAGGGATTTTAAATTTGCCTGATTGAGAGAGGTAAAGGAAAAGCAAGGGGTAGAACTGAAAGATGCATAGACTTTGCTATCCTTAGGAAAGCATGTGAAAAATGCCCTGTATTTGACCAGCTTGGTTTTTTATCTTTTGTATTTGTTTATCAATGTGAAGACTTAAATATCGTGTTTTTCTTCCCCACGTTTAAAAAGCAAACATCTCCCTGGCCAACATACGTCTGAGTAAAATAAATAGGTTATATTCCTTTTTTGCTTTCTCAAGAGACATGTTTTGCAGTCCCTCAGTAATTTCTGTGACCCCTTCCTGAATCTTCTCCAGTTTCATCAACATCTTCCTTGAATTTGTAGGCATCAGATGAAACAAAAAATTCAGCAGCAGCCTTCCTGTGGGTATGACACAAACGTCTCTGTTCCTTCTGCTTTATACTGCTATAATCAGGACATAGGAAAGATGAGAGCAAGTGGTTTTGCCATCATCATTCTGAAGCTCATGTTCAGCAGGTGAAGTGCTAGGACCTCCAGCCTTCACCACAGCTCCCCAGAGCTCAGCTTGCAGTCTTTGTAGAGACATGTTTCTACTATAGGCCACACTCAAATATCTGTTGTTCACTTGTATGTTATTTACTGAAAGATTCATATTGCTCTGTATCAGAGGCCTCTTTTCCTCGTGATTGATTAGTGCACCTTTTATTCTTTTAATATTTGCAAATGACTGCATTTCTTCAGGTTGTTACTGAAGAGTTTTAAATGGCATAATGTTAAAAATTTATCTCTGTGGGAACCACTACAAATGTAACCATGAAAACAAAAGTGCCCATTACATTTTGAGACCTACCAGCAAGTTTTTAATCCACTCTGCCTCTTAATCAAAATGGCGTGCTGTGCCACATCATACACCCTGCAGAGTCTGTTAAAACAACCTCAGGTGGATTTTTTAATCAATCTCACAATATTATCATCAGATAACAGCAGCTTTTTCATAATTGCTCTTTGTTCAGCCTTAAATATACCACTTTCTTTAATTTTTTATTAGTTGACTCTTGGATCAGCTATAGAGTATTTTACCTGGATTTGTCTCAGGTTATTGAACTTATAATTGCATGAACTCTTTTATTTGTCTTGCCAGGGAAGTTTGGCAAGGTATAGCTGATTACCTGAGGTTTTTTCCACGGGTGCAGCAATAGATGTCTATCCAAGATATAATGTGACCTTGGCTGGATTGATGTGTGGAGATATCTGCCTTTCTGTCATCTAGGAAGCTACTGTGTTTGGGTCCACTGCACAGCTCTTCTGCTTTTCCTGGGATGAAAACTTTAGAAACCAAACGTTTTGATCTCCATGGTCAGACAAGATTTATCAAGAGGGAAAGGAATGTACTGAACCTCAGGCCTGATACTAGAAGAGCAGGAGAAGAGTATGCAGGGAGGTTATGATGCTGCAGAGAGAATGGCTGGGGGCCCCACATGGGCAGCATCACTTTTGGGGTCTCTGTGCAGGACCCAAATTCCTTCCATCATGCTCATCACTGTTTTTTCCCTGAGCTCCTCTTCTCTGTTCTTCCAACTTTTTTGTGAGGGTGTGAAGTCATGTGTGTATATTCTACACTCTGTTCCTTTTTGTCCCACTTTAGTTCTTCATTAACCAGTGCTGGAAGGGATAGAAACTACAGCTTGTTGTTCTTCTGTTTCTTACTCTGGTTCTAAAAAAAGAGACCTTATGTCTACTGAAAAGTTCAAGTCCTACTGAGATTTCCTGAAAAAAACAAGCTTCCCCTACCTGAAGGTCACGTATAGAGGCTGTTGCCTGCCTGAGATTTGTCTGCAACAACAACAACAACTTTGCTTTTCTATTTTTACCTTCAGTTTCCTCAAAAGGGATTTGACATACAACACAATTGCAGAAGTGGAGGGCTCCTATCTAGAGCCTGAAGCCAAGCACAGTAGTTTTGATGCAGCTGTGAGCCTGTATTCATTTTCATTAACAGTGTGGAGTGGAGCTGAAGCTGGTATGAATCAGAAGAGCTTGTGTGTCTCCAATGGACCTGTCCCTGGCGACATCTGTTGTGGGTCTGATGCTGAAATGAAGGACACGCTATTCAGGCAGATATGGGCGTGATTATTTTTCTGACAAAGCCAAAGTACATGGAGAACGGGGCTGGTCCTTTATATAGAAAGAATTAAATAAAGTAGCTGAGATGATAAATGTGCCCTTTAGCCCTTCACAGGCATGTAGAAAGTAAACTCAGCTCTTTCATTAAAATGATTTGGCAGTAGAACTGAATTTGTTGGGTCCTTGTAGTCATGCCTAAGACCTTGTCCCAGTTACTTCCTTTCCCCTTCTACCTGCTCCTTTAGTAGCTGCCTGAATAGTTGTAAAACAAAGACAGGGCTGAAAATCAGATGCATTTTTTCTAAATAAAGCAGCAATTAAAAATCCCCTATGTGAATAAATAATCCATATGTTGCCTGAATCTTTTATGACATGAATTCCAAAAACGAACATAAAAAGCTTTCTCTGTTATTTTGGAACTGGGTCAGAAAACTCACTCAGGGAATTTTTAATGAGCTAGACAGCCTCCCAGCTCTGGGTTACTGGTTCAAGCACGAATCAGGTTAGTAGGCAGCAGAATTTGTTGCTGCAGCTGAAGAAGCCAGACACACTCCTCACCCCAGACACCCACGTTGTCATGGGCAATAGTGGTACAATGAGCACAAAAGCACTGGGAAAAATGGGGAAAGGGTCTAGAATATGAGAACTGCTGAATCTCCTTTCATTCAACACCTGCCCTCTAAGCCATGCCCCAGCATGGACACTGCCCTCCTGTGTCCCTAGTTTCTTTCAGCACTTTCTCCCCTACCTCCAGCTGTGAAGGGACCATTAGCCTCTGCTGGCTCACAAATAATGAAATAACTGCTTTTGTCAAGGGAGACCCTAATACAAAAATGAGTATCAGTTAGCAAAAGCAGAAAATATAATTTTTTCTGGAGCTGTGAATCTTCACTGTTGATAAAATTACCAGGCTTCATGCTGTCTTGACCAGCACAGACAGCCTATTTTTGACCCTTTATCATTGCTCTGTAGATCTTGTATAGACTAACTGTGCCCAAGTTTTTCAGTGCTTTTCTCAATAATTTTACTAAGATTGGTTCTTTCATGATTTTTATTTCCTTTCTTTAGCATGCTTACTCTGTCCTGTTAATTTGTCAGATATTGCTTCCTAATTTCCCTGATTCTCAAATGAAGACAGTGTTACCAGGGTCACATTTCTTTCACCAGCTCCGACTATAGCAACTCTTGCCATCATTACAAGTTCTCCTATCAAACTGCTCAAACACTTCTGTTTCCTTCCCAGCTTTCAGACATTGAATGCAGCCAGTCCCACTGGTTATCATTCTACAATTTACCCCCCAGCTTTTGATTGATAAGTATCTCATATTTCTCATCTTAATGTTCACAGGCTTGGTCCCACAGCCCTCATGTTCCCCACATAGATGCAGTCAAGGAACCATGGAAAGGACACGGAGATATGAGGAGATCCCAAGGCACAGCTCTTTAGCACCTTCCTAGCACCCTATCTTCCCTGTTCGACTTCCCATCTCAATTCCATCCTCCCTTTTTTTCTGGAAACTGGGGCTCTGGTAAGAGTTGCAGTGTGCTGGGATCTGTTGCAATACAGAGACTGTGAATGGGGAAGTATTTGAGTCACACTGTTGTTTTTTTCCTTTTTCTCCTATATTCCAGGCATGTACATGTCCTGATAAAAGCAGAAGGGGAGCTCAGGTACTGCATGGGGCTCCATCACCTCACAAGTGGCCCGCATGGGCTGTGAGTCCTCCTTTAAATGCTTCCTCCAGCCCTGACCCTGCTCTGCCAATGAGGAAAGCACTGCCAAAGGGTCAGGTGCAGACAGGAATATCTATTTTGTCCAGTCACTCCTTTTTATTATGAAGGATTGATAAGTATGTAAAATACATCTTTCACAAGTTAGAGGAAAACAATTAAGAATTAAGCTGCGGCTGCAGAATGACATTTCTTTTGTATGTTCCACAAATTTATAAAACTTCTATTGAATCACTGATGCTGCTTCACCAGTGTGACTCACACAAGAGCCTTAAGGAAAAAGATGGAGCAGAAAGAAGGAAATCATTTGAACAGATTTGTACTTTTTGGTCTTTTTAGACATATCTGCAAATACACACAAAACAGTTTTTAGTGCTGTACCCCCTGACTGAGACATTAATTTTACAGAGTCCTAAAAAAATCAATAGTAAAACTTTCAGACTGTTCTAGGCAGGATGGCTATCTGATCACAAATCTCATTTTCCAGTTGTCCAGCTGCTGGGAATGAGAAGATCATCAAACAAAACAGTTTCTGTCAGGTTGAAATACTTCCCTAAGCTGCATTTGTGGGGCTGACAGAATGGAACCAGTTAGCATAGTGGTACAACCAGTAAAGAACATTTTTTTTCAGAATGATAAAAAAGGTAGGGCATCTTTCAAACATGACAGCCAGAGGAGTTGCTGCCTCTGGGAGCTAACCTGGTCATTAGAAATCACGCTCTCCATGCACATTTCAGTGGAAACCGTATTATGTCCTAAACATCCAAACAAAGCATTTTTTCTATGCTGAAGGGAGGCTGTGAATTACACTGGAAAAAAATTTTTAAAAGAAAATTACTAATAAGAAATGGAATAGAATAGGAACAAACAATAACTGCTAGCTTATTTTATTTCTTCTGTCATATGGAGAGCAAAAATAGAGGTATTTACTGAAAAGGTTATTTTGTGAACACTGCAAATAATGCCAGAACATGCACTCCTAATGCAGTGACCTACTTACATTAAGAAATATGAGTGTTAATTAGGCTTAAATAGGAAGAGTAAATGACCACTCCCAGCTAAACCAAAGTTAGGTATTTAGGGTCTTTTGGTTTACCTGAAAAGAGAAAAGCCAAGGTTGGGGTTGGGTGAATTACTCAGAAAATGCCATTTCTGGAGGGTGGAAGGAAAGAAGGAAGGAAGGAAGGAAGGAAGGGAGGGAGGAAGCACTAAGGAGACAAGCCTTAAGGACTCTAAACATATATGTGAAGGAAGGCTGTGAAACCTTGACTCCACTTATTTTAGGCAACTTGTTACACTAAATAAGCTATACACCCAGAAGAACAAAATGTTATTCAGACAGGGTCCGAGTACAAACAGATTTTTTCTGAATCTCAACATGGAACGTATTTGACTGATCTCTCTCTGTGAGGGCCCTTTGGCAACAAACTCAGTGTTATTTAAACTTAGGGGGAAATAACCTATAATAGCTTACTTAGAGATGCAGAAGATGGTTAGTAACAATCGAAAAGTTTGTTTGAAGAGACCTGGAAATAGTACAAGACTGAAGGAAACTGGCAAGGTCACTGAACCAAAGATCTCAGCAACTGATCCTTTTCTTAAGTGCTTTGTTTCAAACCTGGTTAGGTTCAGGACTAATACATGTGTTGGTCACTCCCTATCAGGTATCTTAAATGAGGGACAACAATTTACACAGATGACATATATTTGATTTTTATCTCTGTCACAATTTAACATGTATTTGACATACATTTTGAAGTATATGTCATCAGCATTATAATGTGTTGATGACACACGTTGAAATGCTGTGAGGGAAAGAAACTTCCTGGGGAATAATTACCTACAGACAGCCCTTTGGCAATTTCTTGGGGATATATGGTGCAATAGAGGATGTTGAACTAGTCTTGTATCAATTTTTTAGTTCACATCTGCCTTTCTAACAGGAAGAAATATGTTTTTAGGAAGTAAGGGTTAGCATCTCAGGTAAATATTTAATGATAAGAAATTTGTTTTTCTCTGGTCCAGATCTCTGGATGTGTCTCACAACAGCTCTTTAATACTTAGTTACACAAATGAGCAACTCATGAAACACAATGACTTAGAAGTGAACATATCTCACTGCATTTTGGATTGCCTGACTTGCTTTTACTTTGAGGGGTTTTTCTTCAATTTTCTGCAGACTCCAAATTTCTGTTCCCAGCAAGGATCTTTGCAGTCTGGTAAGTACAGGCGATTTGTTCCAGCACTGATCAGACTAAACATGCATATTTTGTTCTTTATGTTTCAACAATGGGGGCTTTGTGGTAGGGCATGGCTCCCTGCCACCCAGGAAAGAAAAGGACAGAGCGAGCCCAGTGCCGGCACAGCCGTGAGGCTGAATGCTGCATTTTCTGGGCACTCTGGGCATGTCATTGTGCCAGACATCCATACATGTTGCACCATTAAATCCATAAATGTCATCTACTGCTGGTCTGCAAGGGAAGCTCAGGGGGTTTTAACAAATAAAAGTGTGAAAGGAAGAAATTGCATTGACTTCCTCATAGCAAAATTTTTGTTTAAGGAATTACAGGCGATGTCTGTGAAACTGTCTGACACTGCCATTGTCACCACTGCTTCCAGGTGCTCTGCAGTCCTTCCGAGGACAACAGCAGGCTCCAAAACAGGAAGGTAGCTACACTGAGGGACTACATTTACAGCCAAAGCTGGGGGAAATTAGTCCTGAAAACACTTCTGTGACCATTTTTCACAGACAATTTTTAGCAAGCGTTTGCAGGAGAAAAAGACTTTCCTTCTTGGAGGAGAAGGACGATATCAGCAACAGGAAGGGGTTCACTGGCTTTTCCATGTAAACTCCTGCTGTGTAGTTAGCTTTTTTTTATCTTGCTTTTTTCTTCTTTTTTTTTAAGAGGAGAAAAAGTGATTCCAAAGTTTCTTTGTATCATTTTGAGACTGAAACACAAAAAAATCGAATGTCAAAACTTTTAGACTGAAACACCGAAAAGCAATCACACTGGCATAAAGCCCATTAAGTCTCTTCTTCATCTTTCCACCTCTCTATTTGCTGTCCATTTTCTCACTTGCCTCAACCCAGGTGTATGCTTGCCCCATAGAGCAAGCAAGAAGGGATAAATAGTGATAAAAGGTCAGACTGTGGTGAAAAGAAATGGAGAGAAAGGAAAGATGAAGAGGAGGGAAGAAAAAATGGGCAGGAATTTGGTGTGTGTATGTGCCGTACGTCCTCTGAACTTAGATCTCCCCTTCTCCAAGGTATATAAGTACATAAGGATCTTCCTGAGCCTTGGGGTGTAGGTCCTGCTACTACTGTGCAGTGCCCACCTTAGAGTATTCCAGTGCCATCTTTAACTGCAATTTGAGTTTTATCCCTCACTACCGTGCAGGAATTCAGAGCAGCACTTCTCAGCTTGATGCTTAGATGCTTTGACCTAGATTCCAGATAATGGCTATAGATGGCTGGTTCTTATCTGTATATTCTTGTGACAACACTGTCCTGTAACCCCTTTCATGGCTGTATGATGTTGGTACCTCATAGCCAAGAGTAAGGAATGCACCCAGGTCTCGATTAATGTTAACATACAGTGAAAACATATTGTCGGCTTTAAATGACTGTAGCTGAATAGTAGGAGGGACATTTAAGTATGAAAGAATGACTGTTCTGTCGATGCTTTGGGGGTGAGATATCTTTAAATAGACACAAGTAGCTTAAAATACCATATGGTATCTTACAGTGTTATGCTCTACTGTATTGACATTCCTCCACCAAAGGATGAGACTTTTCCTCTTCTCTATTTGCGTTTCGTCTTCCAATCTGAAGATTTCACCATTTCCCTTTCTTTTTTTTCTCCATTTTATTTCCTCTACCTTTGTGTGTCCGCAGCAGAAGACAGTTAGGAGGTGCCCTTCCAAAAAATCTCCTTACCAGAATCAAGAGCAACAGCAAAGCTAAAGATTAACAAGCAGCAGATGTAGAGAAGGCAGATGGAAAATGAAAGTAGCAGGAAGCAAATCCAAAAGATCTCTTCAGGGATATTTAGCATACAGAAGCCTAAACTTTCACAGAAAACCCCAAAAGGTGACAACAACATCAACAACAACCACCAAAAAAAAACAAAAGAAACCAAACATACACAAAAAACCCCAACAACAACAAAAAAACACACAGCAACAAAAAAACCACCCCAAAATAAAAAAAAAAAACCATGAAAAATATGTCTGTGTCATTGAAATAAGGACTGTAGATTAGCTATGCAAAAGCTGCGTGACCTATTGAGGTTTCCAGTATTTCACTTAAAATACAGCATTAAGTAGCAGTTGTACTCATTAGAAGATGCAGCAGAACTTGTGCCTAAACTCCCATACTGCTAATCCTCAACCATTCATAGTGAGCTCCCCTCTTTTCTGCCACGGAATTGTGCACTGAAGATCAAATCAAACACTGGCTGAGAATGTGAAACTTCAACATCTGCTAAAGAGGTTCTCTTGCCTCACAACTCATCATCTTTGCTGCAATGAGGCAGAATTTTTAAATTGTATCATGACATACATGGCCAGGGTGTTGCAATCTAGCCACAAATGATGAGCAGGGGACTCCTTAGACTTTGAAGTCTATTGCTGATGTCTCTCCTTTACTTCTGCTCCAATCCCTCTGGTTTAGGAATTTGTCATGAGAGATCAACTTTAAAGACATCTTGGCATGCAAATCTGCATGAGAAGTGTAAAACTGATTATCACTTCACAGTCGTTGAATACGGGTAGGCTCTATTGTTTTGCTTTTTTGTCCCTTTATGTCCATTATGCACATGTCATAGATTTGAAAATACAGTCAGACTAGACTTGTCTGAGTAAAAAATCATTTTGACATAAATGGGATTTTTTTCCCCTTGAGTCAGGGCCACAGGATTGGCCTGACATTAGGATCTGTGGGATTCCAGATACCACACTTATCTATCCTGCCCTCTTGACAGCTATTTATACCATTTTCTCTTTCTGAAGGATCAGCAGTTTAACTTAGTAGGACATGGGACTCGATTCTACAAGATGAGTGTAAGCCAAAGGGTATCAAAAAGAAACCAGTCCAAACCCAAACAACAAACAAAAGAACCTGAATTCAAAAGCAGTCTCTATATCATCCAAACCAGTCACAAGTACAAAGCTACTCTGGGGTATTCTGAAAGAGTGTACCTTTCTGTGAAAAAGTATATCCTTCTTGAACAAAGCCTATCATTCCTAGGCTTCAAACTGGGAACTCAGATGGCTGCAAAGTTTTCTTATTCTGAATTCACAGGGAATATAGTATTACACAGATTTCAACTTCTGCTCTCACTGTGCCTTAAGAAACATTTTTAAGATTAAATATTACATAAGAAAACAATCCCTGTACCTGTCAGTGTAACACCATCCATGAGTGACATGCTGCTGACTTCTTTCCCAGAAGTAAGCAAATAGCCTATTTATTTAGAGACCTGTTATATGACTCTGTCAATAACTCCTCTGTCTTGTTCCCTTGACTATTCATTAGTTCTTATTAGAAATAAAAGCCTGGAAGATCAAACTGGCTCTGCCCAGTTAGTTTATTGATTACAAGATTTAAGACATTAATCAATAAAGACATAAATTCTTTTAATTTCTAGAGACCTAAGGCACTTCACTGCTCTTTATAGCTATCCCATTTTCCAGACTCAGAGAAGTCTATTCCAATATGCTAAATATCCTCCACTTCCTATTACTGGGAGTAATTAAAGGTTGAAGCAGCCCAAGTGATGGTAAAATCAGTGTGCCTTGTGTGGCAAGGACAGCAAAGCAGCACCTGACAGCATCTCCTGACTCACTGTGGTGCGATGTCTTGGGTTGCAGTATAAGATGTAAGCAAAAGTATGAATTCTATCACCATCCGTTGAAACCAGGTGGGGCAGGGCTCTTTGTCACTTCCATAACCCATCCCTCATAACTGGGGGATACCTTCTGTTAATGGGTCAGCTGTTAAAACCAGGTGTGGCAGTCTTTATCTTTTCCAGGATCCATCCTCCCTCCAGAGGGATATCTACTGTTAATGGGCCATTGAGTCTCACTGCATGACTGATAAAATTACGTCATCCCATTGGGAAATGCCCCACCCAGGGGGAGGAGGCAAGTAATCATACCTGGATATCTTTGGAGACCCAGAACACACAAGCAGCCTTTCTCCACTGGATTCCCGGAGGAAGACCAGGCCCATCTCCACCACTGGACCTTCAGAGGAAAACTACACCCTTCTACAGGATCATTGCTTCAACAGAACCACATCTGCCACTCCAGGAAGACTGCAGCCACCACTTAATCAGACTGCTACCAGCACCCTGACCAACAGGGTGTCAGGCTGTATTCTGACTCTGTCAGTGCATTGTTTTTTTTTGGTTTTTCCTTTTTTGTACTACTGTATTTTTATTTTAATTTTCTTAATAAAGAACTGTTATTTCTATTCCTATATTTTTGCCTGAGAGCTGCTTGATTTCAAGATTATAATAATTCAGAGGAGGGTGGGGGGTGTGGTTTACATTTTTTTTCCATTTCAAGGGAGGTTTCTGCCTTCCTTAGCAGACACCTGTCTTTCCAAGTCAGGACATGCGGCGAGGACTTAGCCCAGTGTGGGATGGGATCACCTCCTGGTCCTTGCACACAGGCTAGCTGGGGGAGCAGCAGTCACATCTGTGTCCTGTCTGGGGCACTGGGCTGTTTTGGGCAATTCACTCCAGGGCTCAGGTCTGTGAGTAGATGAGATTTGAATGTTGCTGGCAGAATATTCCCCACTTTTGCCTCCCAGTCAAGCTACTGGTCCCAGTCCAGAGAAATGTTGACATAAATAAAAGAAGTAATCCAGGATCCTGACCCACACTGCCAATGCTTAATGTGAGAGAAGGGATTTCCTTCTGCACATATCCAGGGAATTCAGAGAAAGCAGGGCTGGATTACTGAAGGCCCCGTTGAAGACTATGTGAAAGACAAGTGTGAAAAATACACAGCATGGGTATGTCAATCTCTTAATTCAAACTAAATGTTCAGCCAGATTCACATAATACTGACAAGTCAGAAATTTAGGAAGGAAGAGGAAGTGTATCTATGAGTATGTCCCTTGTAACTAATTTATCTGGCTAAAAATAACATTAATGATGTGTTGTTTTGTCTCGAAAGCCTAACTATCAAGAGTTTTCAACTTCAAGTAGTCTGGGAATAGCATATTCAGAACCAGGAGTGATGGAAGAACAGTTCTGTACATGAAGCCCTATGTACTACTGGATTAGAGTTTGCTTAAATCAGAGAAATGAAATTTTATGCCTTTTAAGAAAGTTGTCTTAGCTTTTAATGTTAGCCACCTAAAACATTAGAAAGGACATCAGTCACATGGTCCATGGGGGTGACCATAATCAACAAATGTCTATTGGTATTGTAACATCTAGCTTTGGTGGCTGAAAAAATATTTTTAAATAGTGATTAATTAAAAACATGAAGCCCTTCTGCTCTCAGAGTAGACACTGCCCTTGACAGGAAATTATACCTTTTCAGGCAGCAAGTAGATCAAGAAGTACATATATGTTCTGGTGAGTAACTATAACAACGAGGACAAAAAAAACCCTAAGCCAGAAATAAATTGTCAGGGAAACAAATTAGTCTGATTTGGGTTTGAGGCCTTGAACAGAAAGCAATGCAGATGGACATCTCTAGTTATTTTTTAACCAGGATCACTTTAGCTGGAGAATGGAGCCAAAAACCAAGAAGCTGCAAGTTAGAAGATACAAATCATAGATGTACAGAAATGTAGGCCCAAACTACCAAGCCTTCTTCTTTCATCAGAGATATAAATTACTTCCCAGTGACAAAATTTTACAGATTTGGACATAGCATGTAACATTGAAATAAGGTTGTGTAGCTTGATGCATCTTTTTTAAAAAGGAAATCGCCACAGTGTTTTCCATATTGACTAGTCCTTCCCTGTAAGAAACCAGAAAAGAGGGGACTAAACTACGGCTGCTTATACAGGTGTTATTTTAATCACCTTATTACTAAATCTATGCAAAATCTGAAGTATCTACAGAAGTTCAGGTAATTTCAAGCAATCCTCTCCTCAGTTTGTTAGATAGCTTTCAATGTCATGAAAGCACGTATGGGAAAACCATATTTGCCATTTATTATTCTTCTGCACTCCCCAAGTACAAAGAAGTGCTCTAGGAGCAGAAGGTTTCAGAGGAAAAATATGCTGCTACTTCTGCCCTCTCCTCTGGCACAGACATGACTTGAGCTACACACACCTGTATTCCCTGTTTAGCACCTTTGCCAGATACACTTACTTTGCAAGACCAGCTGGCAGAATCTTGGCAGCATCAGGCAAAAGGTGGCATCAGCCCTCCTTTTTATCCAAACTGACCAGATGCCATAACATGGAGCATCTAAATAGCCATTGTGTATGAGGGCTGGCTGTTGGAGAAGCTAAAATTGAGAAACCCTATAAGCATGAATGCTCAGCAAAAGATTCTGAAAATATGAAACTCATAATCAAAGTAGAAATGAAAGTTAGCTCTGAGATTCAGGATACTGAATCAGTTACTATATAACTCAAAACCAATAGCTGGCTAGCTTAAAAGAGAATCCTCTGGATTCAACAAAACCCTTTTGCTGATAGAGAATCCAAAGGTCTAAATAGAAATAAAAGTTAGTTTTACCACTAATGTTGATTGGCAAAAGCCTGACCAGACAAGAAAGAATCTGGGGAATGTGAATTCAGATAGGATAATAGAGCCACTCCTATAGGCTGTATGTAAAATCCCCTGGTTTTCGTGTTATATGTTGGTTGGTTAGTGTAAACTACAATGTTCATTATAGAAAAGGATATAATGTATTGTAAGAAGAACCTCACTCTCTCAGTTCTCCGTTCTCTTGATCCCTCTCTTTATCCCTCTTTTTTATCCCTCTCTTTATCCCTCTCCCTTTATCCTTTGCCCTCTCTCTATTCTTCACTCTCTTGACTTGCTCTCTTTATCCCTCCCTTTTCTCCCTCTCTCCATCCTTCTTTGCCCTCTGTTTACTCTTAACTCTCCTATCTCTCCCTCCTCCACCTTCTCTCCCCTTTGCTTCTTCACCTCTACCCCCATGCTCATATGCTCAGCCCCTTCTTTCTGTCTCTGTCTCAGAGCACATTGTTGGCTGAAGCTGTAGCCTCAAACAGAGCTCTGTCCTTGTTAATAAACTGTCCTTCCCCTGAGCTCGCCAGGCGTGACTAGAGAGCCTGTAAAATCCCTGAGAAGACTCTCATGCAACTGCAACAGCAACCACCACAGATACCTGGTTGTCTAACTCCTACAGCTGGCAAAGAGACAACATGACAGAAAGCATCCTTAAAAAGCCACCAAGCAGACCCGCTCTTTTCCTTCATCTCTCAAAGAGGAACCAGGGCCCTTCATCTGCCCAAACACTTTCTGATGGTGGTAGGAGCCTGGCTGGTTGATCTGCTCTACATGGAGAGGGGAAGGCTTCCTATGTATGTGCTGTACAGGGTGTACCTGTGGAGGTGCTGGTAGAAGATCAGAACTAAGGGGGAGCATTCCCAGATGTCCAAGAGCCCTTCCTGTTGCCAAGGCCTTAGGGTCATCAATCCCTTCAGTGTGCACAGGACTTGTCTTGGACACAAGCACACCTGCCCACCCAGTGATGGGACAGCTTGCTAGCCACCCTCACATCCCTCAGCTGCATCAGCCCTCCTTGTCTGGGGCAGGGAGGGAAATAGGAGATGAAAGCCAGAGACCTGTGGGCAAGACACATGTCCCTGATGTGCTTCAGGGACCATGTAGGCGGTCCTGGTGAGGCCCACATTGAGAAAATTGTTGTTTCAAATGACTGGTCTTCTGAGATGGTTTATGGTGTCTGATTTTTAAACATTTACATAAAAAGACAAGGAAGGGAAGAAAAACAAGGAAAACATTTTAATGTCAAGGCATTTTGACAACACAGATGACATGAGGTCTTGCTGAGTTCTAAGCTGAGGATCAAGAAAATTATTAATTGCTTGAATTTTCCTGCTAGAAGGACCAGAACTTTGCAGTGCAGAGGGAGCCCTCCCCTACATGCTGACTTGGCAGGAGAGGAAACAACAACACAGTAGCATAAATACACTTCTGAAAAGGCTCTTAATTAAAAAAGAAAAAAGAAAAGGATTGTATATTTCATTCACATGACACCGACACATTAATAGTATATGACACATACTTGGAATATTTACATGACTGATAAGCATAATTATCAACCAGGCTTTGACAGGAAAATGTATTTTAAGAGTTGCATTTTTTTGACATAGAGTTCTGTGCTGGAGATAATTAGTGCTGCCTGCTTTCCCCTTGTTCACAGTAGAATTTTTTGCCATATTATAAAGATTAGTCAGAGCTTATAAAAATCCTGTTCAGTTAAATGTAACTAGTAAAGAATGGTAGACCACATGTCAAATAAGAGGCAAAGAGAAAATCAAAATAAAAGCTGATTCATTTAAATAATCATTTGAAAATCAATTCTGCATTTTTTTCTCAGTATGAAATAGTTCATAAGGAATATTGATTTTGATGACTGCTTTTACTATTTTTGCTACCTCTGAATAAGGATGAGCAAAACAGCTTGGGAAAAAAGTGTTTGCTGCTCTGAGCATTCTCTGAATCCTTACTCATTCAGAGGATGAAACTCTGACTGCATCCAGCCTTAGCGTCTGAACTTCATCATCCATGGAATCTTCTGGTTTAGTCCTCATATAAACTAGAAGCACACCTCTTCTTAGACGGTGGCTTTTTAGGAGTGTGCTAGAACATCCAGATAGATGTTCTATCTAGAAAGGTAGATCCACTGCCTGTCATCTGCAGGGTGTGGTAAGTGTGTAAATATATTTTTAGAAACTGAGATGCGATAGTTCCAATTTCAGCTGCAGAGATGGAGGCATCTTTCCTTCAGCATTATTTTTTCTCTATTGCAGAGAAATTTCTATTTCTCTATTATATTTTCTCTATTGTGCGGTGCCTCAAAGTCAGAAAAGTTCAAATATCTCATCCCATTACTTTTTCAATGCAATCACTCCTGAATTATTGTCATAGATTTTCTTGCTTGTTTTCTTCAAGGTAGTCTGGAGAGGCCTGCTTTGGGTTGCTCTGCAGACCCCTAAGAGATTGTGACAGAAGATGGGTGTGTGTCAGGAACATTTCTGCAGGTCCAGCTGAGAGTAGGTGCCTCTGGCAGAAACTCTGTGGCAGAAATCTTCAACAAGATATAAAATCCAGTGGGAAGGGAAAAAAAAGATTGTTCTTTCTTAGTAACTTTAAGTAAAGTTGACCTTATGTATATTTCATTTTTAAGAGTATGAGCACCAGTTTAATTTGTCTGCAACAACATTAAAACACATAGTTAGTACTAATTAAACCATCCGCCTCTCTTTATGGTGGTACATCATCATGTGCCATTGAGCAGTACCCATTACCCTGCCAAAACAGAGTTTATATTAATCTGTATTATATTGACAGGAATATATTTTTGAAGATATTTGGGATTTTTTAAAATCAGACTTGATTCTCCGTACTTTATAAACTTTACTTGTAATTTGAACATGAAGAATGCCTTCCTTATAACAAGGTGAGGACATTTTAATTTTTTTTAAATGAACAGCCAGCAGCATTT
>VWYI01019852.1:0-77963 GCA_013399455.1 Anthoscopus minutus | reverse complement strand
TCCTGTATTGTCTTTTGGCAATATTAATTCTGAACTATGTACGCTGTCTGTATGCTTTAATGCACTACCTGGGCTTTTTTCTTTAACTTCACAAGGAATTGTCCAATGATACAGGCTGTCTGCATGTTTAAGCCTTGGTCTGCAGGGAACTAATTTTGATAATAAAATAGAGCAGCTACCTTTTCAGTAAAAGCTAAACAGTGTTATGGTACAGCTAGTTCAACATGCCCTGATAGCATCAACGTTTACTGTGAAATCTTCCATTCTAAAGAGAGGAAAGGTAAAAATATTGATAAGCGAGTGAAAAAAAAAAGCTACTGTACTGATCACTTTCCAAAATAGAGCTTACAGCTATGTGACTGTCCCTTTTAAAGCACAGTTTGCAAAGTCATGGTATATAAATCATAGCTTAAGCCATTTTTTCTGTTACTGTGACATTTGCCGCCCTCTGTTCCCTGTGTGATATCTGATGGAGTTGTAAATTATTTGAGAAACTTACCGTATTTGAGCAATTGTCTGGGAACTATATACCAGTGCAAAAAATGTACATAAAACTCTTCTGTGTATATATATGTATTAGATGAGCCAAGATAGTGTCAGCATTTCTGGAGGGCCACTCTCTTTAAGGTCCTGGTCTGTCAGAGTCAGGAGGCGTTCCCTGAAGGTGAATTGGACTGAGGTCTCAACTTGTCAGATTTTAAATTTGTACTGATAAATCCTATTAATTCATTGCAGAGAAGAGAAGGGATACCAAACTTCTTCCAAAATATCAAGACTTATATGTAAAAGAAGGTTATGGGCTGTAATTTTAGGGCCACTCATGTTTCTGTTTTGCTGTTTCAGCTGACTTGAACAACGTGCGCTTCTCTGCCTACCGCACAGCCATCAAAATCCGCAGGCTGCAGAAAGCACTGTGCTGTGAGTTGGGCCTTTGAGGGAAATTGCTTTCCTACAGTACTTGGGGAAGGGAGGGTCAGCTTCAATCTAACATTAATAATGGACCAGAGTAATCCTTGACACCCTGCCAATCAACAAAATGGCAAGAATTACCAACAGTGGGTGTCATTATTGCAAATAAATAAAATAAATCACTAAAAAAAGAGGTGCAGAAGGTAAGTTGAAATGGTATGCACACTAAGAATCATTTTTATCTCGAATTTTCTGTTCTATAGGTAAATTTATTTATGTATAAATTTATTTATTTATATTGCTAGGTATTTAGAAAACATTTCCTATTATATCACAGCTGTGGTTTTAATTCAGCAACAAGTTGCATGATTACCATGCTCATTCAAAGTTTAGCAGCCTCAGAAATGATAGGTCAGGAGATCTTGTCCTGGCCTCTGGCCTTGGGACTTCTCCAAGTCACACAAAAGTGCCACACTGGGGATCTGTGCTCTTGTTGATTCTTCAGTGCAAAGCTAACTGAATTTTAAAAACTATGGAAAACAAAATACATAAGAATACACATCTAACATAAAAAAACAGGGTGAAGTAGAAAAAGCAAAGGGAAACTAGACAATTTTGGAAGGAGATGTGGTGTGTGAATGAGTAAAGGCTGCAGATTTTAGACCTTTGGAAACCTATTGGCAACAGATGGTAGAATGATGTATGATACTACCAAATTCTCTTCTTACAAATTAGGAGTCCTTGGCATGGAAGGACTTTTCAGCCCTGAAGGGTGCACAGTACTGCAGGCTGTGTAGGAACACAGGAAGTGCAAGGCCTTCCTAGGGGTGCCAGCACAAAAAGAGTTGCACAAAGAGGGATCCCTTCCCACCCTCCTAGTTTTCTTTCCAGCCTAGAAGACAGCAGTCTGATCTTAGCTGGACTTCAGATATGCATCATGCTAAATGAAGCTGTGCATGAGATGGTAGCTAGCTAGCCCAGAAAGCTGGACTGTATCTGTGCGCAGCACAGGCTCTTATCAGTACCTATCAGCAGTTCTTCATAAGATGTGGTCCCACCAAGGACTACAGCTTCATCTCCCAGCAAGGCAAAAGAACATTATAAGCTTTTTGCTTATCAGTGTGCAGTGTATAAAGTACTCATCAACATGTACCTAAAAACAAAAAGCAAGAGATCAGAAAGCAGAGTAAAAGTCTCCTTCTGTGAGCTGTTCCTCAGGGAAGAGTGGGAAAAAACAGACTGCATATGACAGATGCTAATCATGCTGCCTATTTCTGACAGGCATACAGCTTTTCTAGTGACTTGTGTGGATCAAGCTTCACTTTTATTACTTCTAATAAGCTTTGGAGAGGGACATTCTTTCTGCTCTTGCTTTTACTGCAAATAACTGCCATGGTTAGCTCTCTTCAATGACATATTTCAGAAGTGCATTCTTACTGTCTCCAGTTTCAGGGGAGGGAGTTAGAAGGGAAGACAGAAAGAAGTAAAGAGAATACTCCACTTTGAAAGACCTAGGAGTTTCATCTCTACAGGTCCAGTGTGGCTTTTTATCTATGAAGCTGCTTGTTTACTCCATCTCTGTGCTTTGTGGGAAGAGACAACAGCCAAAAAACTCCTTGACTTTGTTATACATGTGTACGTAAGAAAGAATTGCTTTTATTTTTAGGTGGGGAAAGAGTCTTCTGTGCTACTGCTATTCATTTTTTTGGTCTGAGTTACTTTAGTCTTCCATCGTATCTCCTGTAATTTTTATTGCAGATGTGTTTTAAAGGTGTTTGGATGCAGAATACTTCAGAAAGGCTTATGTGCTAAAGCAAAGAAAATGTCAAAACAAATAACCAAAAATAGAGATCACTCTAAAATGTGACAAAATGCTGTCACAGGCATGGTGTGTTTATAATGTCAGAGGCATTCTTGGTGGGAACTCCCAAGAGCACAGCTGGAGCTGGATGCACAGTTCCACTTGCATCTGATAGATTTTGACTTTGCAGTGTAAGTGCTTTACAAGCAGATTTTGGACCAATTGCACTTGAGAATGTTCATTGAGAACTGTACTTTAGAAAACTGCTGATGCCATATCTCTTCTTGGTAAGTGTCAAAAAACCTCAGCTCTAGGGAAGTTACTCCCATTTCCCTCATTATCCTTTTAAAAGAGAGAGTAGATTCCTGCAGAGACATACATTTTCATATATATGTGTATGTATTTTGCAGGAATATAAGAAAGGTTGCAAGTTGGAAATAAATTCTTAGCCTCTTTGTCTTGTATTATGTGGGGCAGATGTAGTGAGAGTGAGAGCTTTCCCACTGTAGCAGAAGAGTGGGGCCAGAGAGAGTTTCCTGTGTTGCACATGTACTGGGAAACTGTGTAGCACCAGGTTGTGATGATATTTTATTCTTGTACAGCATTCTTTAGCTCATTTTCAAGAAAATATATGCCCAAGATACTGTAGTACTGAAAGGCAAGATGGGAACAAAATCACCATGTATATTCAGAATTCTATTGCTGAGTTCCTCTAGGTGATTTAAAATTTAAGAATGTTAATAGGAATACCAACCACACAAGGGGGAAAAATATGGAACATTTAGACTCAGGGACTAGGAGAACTGTGAGCACTTCCCTCTTTCAGAGAAGAGTGCAGTCTCTTTGAAGGAACCACTATCATTTGCAAGGTCTTTTTAATAAAAAACTGCCACAGTAATGCCTGACTATTTTCCTTGTGCTCAATGGTTGGTTAAAAGCAGGATTGGTCATTCAGCATGTTTAAGCACTTGCAGAATGGTACTGCAAAAACGCTGTAGGCATCATGCCAGAAATGGGATGACAGGATAACTGCCTGTCCCAAATTTTATTCAGCCAGGTAAGTGCTAAAGTAAGCAGGAATGGAAGTAATTTCCTCTGGTTGTTCTCAGTTATTAGTACCATCCAAATGCATAAGTTTAGCTTAATTTGTATTAGTATAGCATCAGAGTTATTGTGTTTCGTAGTACAAAAATCCTGGAAGTACCTCTCCCAGCTCCTTCAGGAATGCTCAGGCAGAACTGTGAATCGGAGATCTCAATGCCAGCAGATCACAGCATGAAGTTGGCTTAGTGTCTGTTGAATTGCTTCTTTTCAGTGCAAGATAGTATTGTTAAGCCAAACCCAAAAGCTACAGCTTCTTGGCATTCCAAAACTTTCTGAATTTTCACAAGCTTTAAAAAGAGCAGGTTTTGTGTACTGTCAGTCTGCTTTTTGAAGCTAATTACCTGGTTTTAGCCAGCCATTAAGTACCTTACAGAAACAGAAACCTTACAGAAAACAAAACCCCCCAGGCAAACAAGCAAACTGGTTGCATTAATTTTTGCAGGGATTTCTTTGTCCTGAAGGTTTTTGAAGTCATGAAGGGAAAGCATGAAAGTGGCCATCTCCTAAGTTCAGTATGTCATGGGATGGCAGGTTACCCTCATTTGGCTTCACTCCACTCTCTTCACAGCTCAGAAAGTAGTCAGGGTTACGCTGTGAACTGTTTGTGAGTTCATGTTGTTTTTAAATTTGCCTGTGAGCCTTTTCCAGTGTATCACATCCTTTACAACTATTGTAGAAGATTATGCTGCAGTGGGTGTATTGCCAAACATGTCAGCTACCTCAGGTCAAGCTAGTGGCAAGGCATTTTGCTGCAATTACCAGTCTGCCTCTTTGATAAATACGTGACTGGCATTTGTTTGCAAGCCTAAAAGAAGGACTTAAAATATCCCCAAACAAACAAAAGAGAAAATGAAAAACAAACAAATGTAAACCTCTGTAAATCTGATGCTGTGAGGTCAGAACAATGTACCGGTTTTAGTGCAGGAGAGGAAAGGCAAGGGCTGTGAGGTATTCTTTCTCACTTTACAAAGATGTAAATTCTTTCTCACTTTACAAAGGATAGATATGGGAAAAAGGGGTTGGGAATGTAACCTTCTTTTGGTAGATGATCATTGAGCCCTTGACAGAATTGCTCATAGTGGTTAAAGTTATCTTGCTCTTCCTTCTTTTTCTGTTGTACTTGTATTCCAGCCCAGATAGAATCACCCAATTTGCACAGGCTGCATCCTTATTTAGCATCATTATTCTCCCCCTCTGCTCTTGTGAAATCCCACCTGGAATAGTGCATCCAGATCTGGGGTCCTCAGCACAGGAAAGATGTGGACCTATTGGAACAGGTCAAGAGGCGTGCAGTGAAGATGACTGGGGGATGGAGCACCTCTCCTGCGAGGACAGGGGAGACCTTAGAGCAGTCTTTCAGTACCTAAGGGAGGTTTATACAAAATGGGAAGACTAACTTTTCTTAAAAGGACAGATTGATAGGACAAGGAGAAGCAGTTCTAAACTAAAAGAGGAGGTATCTAGATTAGGCATTAGGAAGAAATTATTTACAGTGAGGATGGTGAGACACTGGCACAGATTGCCCAGAAAAGTTGTGGATGCTCCATCCCTGGTGTAGTGTTCAAAGTCAGGCTGAATCGGGCTTTGAGCAACCTGGCCTAGTGAGAGGTGTCCCTGCCCATGGCAGAGGGGTTGGAAGTAGAAAATCTTTAAGGTCCCTTGTAACAAAAATAATTTTCTGATTCTATGATTCATTGTGATGATGGGTGAAGAGCAGTTCGCAGCATGTCAGGGAATGCCCTGTGGATTTTTTTCATTTGAGAGATGACATTTATAGTGCAATGTGTTTCTGACTTCACAAACAGCTCAGTATGGGCTTTTAATATACTTCAACCGCATGTTATGTATATTGTAGCAAGCATGGTAGTGCATCACAACTATTTTTTTTTCTTAAAGTCTTTGCTTCTGTAAAAAAAAAAAGTCGCTGAGGATTATACCACTTACGTTCTGTCTTTTCCACTTCCTTTTGCAAAAGAAGTTAGGAGAGCTCATTGATGGCCTTTTATTTTCACCATGCAAACCCCAGATTTTCACAATCACATTTGAATGGTTTTGAGAGGAGAAACCCTTTGAAGTATCCATTCCATCACCAACTGCTCATAGAAAAAAATCTGTAATAAAGGAGATAAAAATATTTCTCAAGAAAGCATAGCATTTAGTGTTCTGGAAAACTGCAATAAAAAATCTTCCTGTGTCCCCCTCCCTGCTTTATTTTAAGGCCTAAATTAGCAACTGCTGTTCAGTTAATCAGCTGTCATTTTTTACTGCCTTTAAGAAAGAATTCTTACCTAAGAATTTGCTCTGCTTTACATTTGATCAAAAATGATAGTAATTTTGTAGGATTCTGCTTTATGGTAAATATGAAAAATCCTGTAACCCTAGTGGATTCTCAGTGTGTGCATCCAAAGTTAGGGTCCTCTAATTGCATAGACTAATTTAACAGCTATTTTAAAGTTGTTCTGAGCTGTGCAGTGTCATTATGATATTTGTATTACAGTTTTTTTAAATAAATAGTGCCAAAATGCTGTTGACTTGTGACAGAGAATGATTAATTACATGTTACTAAATGAAAGCCACTGGACTAGTTGCAGTGTTTTCTACAATTTACACATGAACAATTATTGTAAACGTTATGCTTACACATCTGTAGTCACATTTCTTTCTTTTTTTTTTACCCCATTATTTTTAAAAATCTATTATTAGTGGACCTACTGGACCTGAACACAACAAGTGAAGTTTTCAAACAGCACAAGTTGAATCAAAATGATCAGCTGATCGGTGTCCAGGATGTGATCAGCTGTCTCACTACCATCTACAGTGGACTTGAAGAGAAACACAGAGATATGGTGAATGTTCCTCTCTGTGTAGACATGTGTCTTAACTGGCTACTCAACATGTATGATGGGTAAGAAAAACGTTTGGGATTTTTTTTGTCACAATGTGTACCCTCAAAAATTAAAAATTGTAAAGCCTTACAAATTTCTTTATAATAAGTTATCTTCTGATGTTTTTGCCTCCATAATGAAAGTGCAGTTGCATGCAATAAGATGTTTCTTGTGCTGTCCTGCTCAGCACTGGACTATGAGCAATGTTCCAGACATTACGCTGCTTTTATACTACTACTGAAGAAACATTGAAAGTATTTCAAGAAATGTGAAGTGAGTAGAGAGCTAGGACACTGCTTTAGCTGTGTTCCTACTGTGAATATTCCAAGTTTTCCAGATTGATTGCCGTCAGATTCTATTTCTGCCATAGGTGAGGACAGTTTTTTCATGTATTTTACACTTAATTACTTGCATTCATAATCCTGGCTGAGCTCCTTGCCCTGAGTCCTCTATTGAATGGAGGTTATTGTGATCTCAGTACTAAAGCCTGTCTGATTCTGGAGGGTCAGCAGTGCCCTTGTTCTGGCTCCTTTCCAGCACGTCTGGCTCCTGCTATGGATCAGTTCTGAGGGCTGGTGTTATGTGGTCCACCTGCCCTTGTCCTGGCAGCAAGGCTGTATTTCCCTAGGGCATTGAGTTTGCCTCAATAATAATTTGGGATGCTTACAGTAAAAATTGGTGGATTTATTTAAATACACATTTTGCTGTTACCAGAGGGGGAACTGAGTCTCAAAAACAATGAAAACATCCACTCCAGCAGGCCCTTATGGTTTTGGCCAGTTCTTTCTGAGCCCCTCATCCCTTCTTTCTTCTGCTGGAAATTGAACTCTGCCCTCTCTGCCCTGCCCTATGTCAGCCTGCATGACCTGCAAGCAATCTGCTTTTATTTAGTTGTGCTTTTGAGTCATGAGTTTGTTGCTTATTTTTCTTAGTGGCATTCACCATTCTCACCTCCCTTGTGTACTAAAAACTAGGGAAAGACTTGATTTCCATCAGCTCCTCCATGCCCTAAAATGTGTCTCCTTACATTGCTTCAGCAAAGGCATTTCAGGACTCTCCCAGAGCCTCAGTAATGCAATACAAGTTGGGGTTGCTTCAGTGTGTCTGATTGAATATGTGCTTTAGTTCAGAGCTATAAACAGAATTGCAAGTCAGAATTTCTAAGCTTCATGAGGGTGGTTACAAAATTTATTTTCTTTCTGCCCATTTGAAGTTGAAAAGAGCAGAAGTATTTCTTGAATAGCGATAAAAATTCTTATACCTGGCTTTGTAAATGGGATCTTTTACTTGTAGATGTATGCATTATCTTCAATGTGTTCACACAGTGCCAAATTCTAACAGTTCATAGCTTTTTGCTCTTTTTCCCTCAGAGGATTACATAGCAGTTCTCCTATACTTCATGGATATTTTACTTTATTTTGGTTTTAGTGTAGAGAGGAGGAGGGAACAGAGTACATAGAATCACTTTTATGTCCTGGCTACTGGCATTCAAATATTGCTGTTAAATATTGTGACATTTCCCTCAGTCGGACTTCTCCCCATTACTGCTGAAAAATCAAATATTGACTGGGATTTCTTCCTGCATTTATTTTTATTTTGGAGAGTTCTGTATTGTGAGTAAATAAACACATCACTTGCAAATAGAGCAGTAGATCAAGTGAGTTGCTTGACTTAAATGTTATTGGCAATTTAGAATAAGAGACATAGTAATGTTAGAAAATTTTTTGTAGTTACTGGGTTGGTTTTGTTTTCTTTCAGACTGAACACAAAACTACTGCATTTTCTTCAGCTAACATTTGCTGCTTAAATTCAGTTAGAAGTCAATTGTTTAATCTGTTCATATTTAAAATGCACCTAGTAAACAGCAAACATTTCTTTCAATAATGTTTCCAGTTTCTCCCATTTTCCCTTGACTATTATGTTGAAACCTTAGTGTAGATAATTCTTCAAGTCTGTTAACTTGAGTCTTTATTCAAACTTTGAAAAATCAAGGATGGAGTTTTACTGAGAGAAATTTTACAGTGTTTTTCCTTGTTCCCCTTTCAAATTCACTCCAGGAAGAAAAATAAATGCTAAAAGGCACAAATTCCAAGCTGGAATTTTTGATTTTATTTTCTAAAATGATCTTTACAAAAGAGCTAATTTGTGTCTTGGCATTTCCCCTGTATATACTGCATTGGTGTCACACATATAAAATGTGTCAAGTTGTTAAACTGCCAACAAAAAGCATCTGTTAATCACATGCTGCTAACCTGCGATTTAATTACAGATTCACAGATTAACGGCAAACTGAATAGTTCTCCAGACTTAACCTGCAGATGTCTTTGGCCCTTAAAAAGAACCAGTTTATTCTTAGAAAAGGTCTGCTATGTTCTGGTATTTTCTGACACATTAGGAATGATTCATTCTGAGCAGGGGAGAGAAACATTAAAATTACTCAGTGACTTTTAGTACATCCAGGACTCAAAGGTTGTTCCAGACATAACATCTGCCCTTATAAACATTTTCCAAACTTTTCAAAAAAGTTCTTTGTTTTGGATAGTCCAAAGATACTTTTAAGGAAATTGGAGATAAATATCTTGATACTTAAAATGAGAACTGTGAAGGAAATTTTTTGGTCTGTAAAATACTTTGGTTAGGCCTGTGTTTAAAGCATCCAAAAACAATAGCTGGTGGTCTTTCTTTTCAGTTGTATACTGTCAAATTTGCTGAAATCTCCTGACATCATTTATATAAAAAGGACTGATAGCTTTCAGTACTAATGGAATAGCTTAACACCCCTTGAAATGAGTTGTTTCTATATGTACTGATTCAGGGTGATGGCTCATTTCAATTAGAAATACCCATAAAGAAACTTTTATGTGCACTGCTTAAATATTTTGCAATGTTTATCTGACTTCCTATATTTCAACTTTTAAATTTTCTTAAGGTTTTTTTTTTAATGCTAGGATAGTTTGATAATGCCTTCTTTTAAATTGAATGTCTTTGGTACATTAGTCTGAGAAGGGTATCTGTGATATCTATGCTGACATTTTCCATATGATCAAAGCTGTCTTTCATGATCATTCTCTGGAGCCCAATCTTCCCCTGAAGAGTCACAACTTTATTATTTATCGTTGCACTCATACACCTGGCATCTTCTCTCAGCAGGCTGAGTTAATATCCGAGGCCTTACCAGCATGTTCATTTCAGTAAAATCCAAACTTCTGGAGAATGAGGATGAGACACCTGCTCAGTCAGCCTTAACTTTATGCCCTGGTTTTGACAGTAGCTGATGGAAGTTTTCTGCATGCGCTCCAATTGCATCCCCTGTTTGGATTCATAGAGCACTGTGTGGGAGCAGCTTAGCAGGCTGTGATAGCAGTAAGAAGGCTCTGGGAAGGTTCTGGCCCTCTGTAAGGCAGGAAAGTGAGCTCCTTTGTCTGACTTGTCTGTGTGTGATCAAGGGGAGATGTCTGTGCTGACCTTCATTGATCTGCCAGGCTGCCTGGTGTTGCTGGACTGTGCAGATAACTGATAGCTGCAGCCCCTGGTAGTCCTCAGCTGCAGTGCCAGTGTTGCCTAGGCTTGAGAGCTCTTTGACAAGAGAAGGCTGAATGGCTCTGGGCTTATCTTCATTGTCTAGTTTTCCTTGGTAGTACCTGATGTTTTTATGCTATTGTCCCTCCTCCCCCAGGGACATAGGGATCCTCTAGATTTCATGTTATAATTTTGTATTCCAAGATGCTTTATTGTGTATTCCTGCTTGCAATCTCTTTAATCTTTTTGCCTGTCTGACAACTTTTTTTAAATCTGGCTAACTACTGTGTGCAGCTGTGCCCATCCATGGTTGTCCCTTTGGAATTCACATGCTTAGATAAAATTCTTATATATCTTATGTCTATGCCATCACAATGCTACAGAATATTTGCATACTGTTGTTGGTAAACAGTAGTATTTACACTTACATTCAGCAATTTCGTATTAATTATATCCTGATTAGTACATTTATAATCTACAGGTTTCACAGGCCTCTGTTTTGACTATGGTATAGACTGTGGTGTTTGCCTGTCAAGAAGTTTTGCATCCTAACTCTGTGTTAGGAAGTTATTTAGAGAAAGGAATAGATTCAGGCTCCCCTTCATCAGGATCAGAGCAAAAAAATATCTGAGCTGCTTAAAGTAGCCTTATCAATGGCTTTTGTAATGACAAGCATGCTTTTATTGCTGTAATGAGTCTGATAGTGTGCTATTTGTGGCATATATGACCCATACATTTTTATGAATTCAGAAATTAAAAAGTTTCTTGAGCCTTCCCGATATAAGGCCTTGATTCTTAGACATTTGTACACGTAGGACAATTGTATGGTTGTGCTGCCGTTCAGAGGCACCTTGCAAGACAAGCTTGTGGCAAAGTAGACTCATAGTCTCCCAGCAGGTCGAGGGAGGTGATTCTGCACTTCTCCTCAGAATTGATGAGACACATCTGGAGTCCTGGGTGCAGTTCTGGGCTCCCCCAGGACAAAAGAGACGTGGACAAACTGGCATGAGTCCAGTGAAGTACCATGAAGACAATTAAGGAGTTGGAGTAACTGATGTATCAGTAGATGCTGAGAGAAATGGAACTTTTCAACCTGGAGAATTTTCTGGGGGATCTTATCAAGGTGCATAAATACCCAATGGGAGCAGAAGAGAAGATGGAGCGAGGCTTTTCTCAGTGGTATACAGTCACAGGACAAGAGGCAGCAGGCACAACCTGAAACACAGGAAATCTTGCTTAAACATATGAAAAAAAGATGGTTTTAATGTAGGAGTGATCAAATGGTGCCACATGTTACTCAGAGAAGCTGTTCAGTCTCCATTCTTGAAGATACTGAAGTGATGGGATATGATCCAGGAAAACCTGCTTTAGCTGACTGAGCAGGGGCATTGATCTCTGGAGGCCCTTCCAAGTCTCAGTGGTTTTGTGACTCACTATGCTGGGAAAACTTAAACCATTGGCATGGAAATGTCAGGACTACAAAGTCTACGGGTTTGTGGGGAGAGGGAGTGCGTGTGGCATTTGGTTTTGGTGTGTTGGGTTTTTTCACTGTATATCTATATATCACTACAGTGCTACTATTTATCTGTTTCCAAGAGAGACTAGTGAATATGTTACTCTTTCAAAAAATGTAATATTGCAGTCTTTGTAATTATTTGTGTAATTTGTTGACAAAATGCTTTTTGTATGAAGGAAGTTTTTCACAGACCCTATGAGAACCCCAAAGCCTTGACATTTTTGTGGCCTGATCTTTTAGCTGCAAAGTCTCACTTTCTGTCTTTAATAAACAAATGATGTGGTCAGTCCTGAGTTAAATCAAACCCAAATGAATGTTCACTTCTTTTCCTGATGAATATAAATTTAAAGCACAAACAACCATACACAGGAAGGAATAGGGAAATAACTTTATCAGGGTGTAAAATGAGCCATTTAGATGGCAAGGTATGCCAGAATGATGTAGTGTCTGTGATTGAAAGAGGTAATTTGAAGCTAAGCTTGAATATATAAAAGGTGACACTTTTATAACATTCTGGAAAATTGGGTCCTGATTTTCCAAATAGGCAGTAAAAGTAATAGATGTTTTTGATTAATTTGGCAATAATTTCTCTGTACCTCTGTTCCATCTTATGGAATGATGATACTGCTGTCTAATGTTACTAGATTAGATGATGTTGTGAAGACAAATGTGTTAATATTTGTAAGTTTCTTAGCTAATTTATCAAGAACCCAGTATATTAATAATTTTGTATTCAGCACAACATTTGTGAAGTAAATCAGAGACAGCAGACAGTATGCTGAATGGATAGGATAGAAAGAGATATGCAATAACCACTTCAGAAGTAATTAAAGTATATATAACTTCCATGTGGCAGAAATTACCAAAGTAAGGTATGAGGTGATATTAAATTTAGTGTTATCTTATTTGTTGATGAAAGACCCAGCCATGTTCATAATATTTACAGTTTAACTATTTGAAGATTTTTTTTTTGGCCACGTATCATTTAAAGACAAATTGTGTCTTGGTATTTTCATGTTTGAAAGAATAAAGAATTTTTAAGAATATATTCATGCATTGATCTTCTGAACTTTAAAATTGCCCTTTTCCATGTAAACTGTTGTTTAAGTATCTTTCTGAACAGCATTTGCTCTGCAGTCTTAACATTACTTGCTTTTTTGTTACCTACTTATATGTTTTCAAGTTGCTTCTTAGGTTTGGATGTACTTTTTTTCATGGCGGACAAGATGAGCATGAAGTGATATTGATTAAAAAGATTGACAGCTCCATATCATTGAATAGTGCATGTGATTGCCTATTTATGTCCTAATATTGTGTATGTCAGAACATTTTAAACATAAAACAAAACAAACAAAAAAACCCCAACAAAAAAAAAGAGATTTAATTACTGTGATTTGAAAGCTTGGTTTTACTTTACAGTCATTGTGTTTCACACTGAGTAACAGGCTTTCTTGCTGTGTAATCTTGCATTTTTTCTGTGTATATCACATTAAGAAACCAGTTTCAGAAGTTTGCAGAATTAAATGTCTGTTCTTTTGTAGCAATACAAGCCATTTTGATGCTTAAAACCACTTGGGAGGCAAGCTGAGCTTTAGTAAGGGAAGAATTCTTAATGCCATTTTTAGTGTCAATGGTTTTTTGAGATATGAGATATATTTGAAATATAACTCTCCAATGTTTTTGAGTTATTTAATAGACTTGAGTTGGAATGAAATAGAATGAAACTGTATTAAATTGTCTTGTCTTTATAATTTCAGTGGCCGAACTGGAAAAATTCGAGTGCAGTCTCTGAAAATTGGCTTGATGTCTCTTTCTAAGGGCCTTCTGGAAGAGAAGTACAGATGTAAGGAAGAATTTTTTACAAAATACTCTGTATAATTAAGTCACATACAATGACAAAGCATCTAGCAAAATCTGTAGTAAAACATTTCTCATGCCTGTTGTAAGGCAGCTTTTTTGAGTAAATAAAAGAGAATTCTTTTGATTATCACCAGTGACAGTGATTAAAGTAGGATTTATATCTTGACTGGTGAGTATTGCTGTCCATTCTGAATCATCAGAAGTCGCAGTACTGCAGTCCTCAAAAGAAAAGGAGAATATAGCTGTGGAAGTAGAGAAGTATTTGATTCTGTTCTCTCTTGTATATGTATGTATTTTGTTTGGGGAAAAAATCAAGCAAGTTAGGGCTGGTTGCATCAGATTTATATGGCTGATAAAGCAAGGAAATACATCAAAATCCTGCAATTGTGTTTAGTGCTCTATGAGAAAACTATCTGAACTCTGAAAATACTGGTTTTCCAGTATATGTGCTTTCTGCTAGAATTGCGTAATGAAACTTTAAATTATATTGATTTTAGTAACCTCACAAGTTTGAGAAATACTGAGTAATATAAAAATGTTTCACAAAAATAAATGCAGGATCAGAAGATAATTGAGTAACTTTGTGGGAAAAAAGCCCTGAAAAATACAGAAAAACAGATGAAGTACTATGTTAGAGCATTTTAGGTGATGGACATTCACATATTATGCACATAACCTTAAATTTGCTGTTCTTTACAGTAGTTCTTTGACTTATTTTGGAAACACATGAAAAAAATTACAGAGACACCAAATTCGCTGCATGTACCTTTGGAGCTCTGTAAAAATTTCTGCTTTCCTTAAGAGCATTTGTGGGCAATCTTGTGATCTTAGGTATTAACACTGAACAAAAGTAGAGGTGTTTTATGCAAGGGGACGTATTTTTACGTCTTGATGACATACGGAGACTTTTGGGTATTCAGTTTCCTTCTGTCATTTGATGTATATGTGAAGTATTCCATAACTAAAAAAGATCTCGAGAGACATACCTTTGTTCGATTATGACATTTCAGAAGGTATTCTGCTGTTCTGGTTGAAATAAAAAGCTTTCATAAAATGTAGGAGTTGGGCTGTGGATAAACTGACAACCCTAGAAAAAGATGGTTTTAAAAATACTCCAAAACCTGAGAATACTCCCATAATTAAATTGCTGTTGGTACTGTGTTAATATATAGTTGCCAAATACAGGTTTTGAAACTGAATAAGGAAATTACTAGGTCAGCTTCATATTTATGTTGTTGCTTTGTGTTTAGTAATAAAATTAAAATGGCAGCTGATAGTGGCTACAGATTTTACATAGTTTATGTGAACAAGATGGACTTTTACTCTGAAGGATGCTGCAAGAAGTCCTAAACAAATTAGCAGAGAATAAGTCTCAGAAGACTTTTGTACCAAATGATTGTAACTTCAACCTGAAATACATCTGAAATTAGTTGCTTGCATTCTCAAAGCAGAGAATAGTCAGATAATGCATCCTTTTTGTTGTAACTCCTGCTCTGATCAATGTGCCAGGCTTTGATATCTTTGTTAGCTTTATTGTCCTTATGAACCTGAAAATTGTTACAAAAGAACTCTTCAATCCAAGAGAAATTTTGCTAATGAAGATGTGTGTCTGGTACTGTTCTTGGCTTGCAGTAGCTTTGAAGTCAGTGTTTTGGGGTCCTCTAGCATAAGCTGTCACAGACTCATCTTTGATATGAGCTCCTGGTTCTTTTGATTTTGTCATACCTGCTAATCATCTCTTATTGAGAGAAGTTTGTCATATCTACTGAGTTTTCAGTCCTCGAGTGAAAATTGTAATGGAATTCCTACATATTTTGAAGAAAGTCAGTCACTTGGAAAACAAACAGGACCCCCAAAATGGGTGTTTAATACTAGTTTGATTTGTCCCTTTCTTGAACCAACTCCTGGCATTTGCTCTTCTAAGCATTTCTGCGGGGTTGGCAATCTCAGGCTGCTCTGAGAGCAAGTCTCAGATGGCCCTGCTTAACAGCAGGACCTGATAAAAGCTTTGTTCTCAGCTTTCTTGTAAGCCCCCTTTGAGTACTGAAAAGCCCCACAATAAGGTCTCCCTGGAATCTTCAGGTTGAACAACCCCAACTTTGTCTCCCTTTCTTCAGAGTGATGGAACATCTCTCCTGTGATGAGTTTTTTTGGCCTTTTTCTGGACCTGTTCTTACAGCTCCACATCTTTCCTGCACTGGAGACCCCAGAGCTAGACTCAGTACTCCAGGTGGGGTCTCCCAGTAGCAGAGAATGCAGAATCACCTCCCTCATTTTGCTGGCCAGGTGCTTCTGATGCAGCCCAGGCTGACTTTTTGGGCTGCAAGTGCACCCTGTCAGCACATGTCCAGTTTTTCATTTACCAGCACTCCCAAATCCTTCTCCACAGGGCTGCTGTCAGTACTTCATCCCCAGCCTGAACTGGTACTGGGGGTTGCCCTGACCTAGGTGCAGCACCTTACACTTGGCCTTGTTGAACCCCATGAGGTTCCCAGGGGCCCCCTTCTCGAGCTTGTCCAGGTGTGGATGGCATCCTGTCCTCCAGGTGTGTCAGCCACACCACTCGGTTTAGTGTCACTTGCAGACCTGCTGAAGTTGCACTCATCCCTTCCTGTGTTATTAATGAAGATATTAAATAACACAAACCCTTGAGGGACATCACTTGTCATTGTTGTCCATCAGGACGCTGACCTGTTGATCTCCACCCTCTGGCTGTGGCCATCCAACCAATTCCTTATCCATCCAGCAGTCCATCCATCAAACCTATCTCTCTTGAATTTAGAGAGAAGGATGTTATGGGGATGTTAAGGTGTTGAAAACCTTACAGAAGTCCAGAGAAATTACATCCATAGCCATTGCCTTGACCACTAATGTAGTTACTCTATCAAAGAAGGTCATTGGGTTTGTCAGGCAGGACTTTTTGCTGGTGAACCTGTGCTGTCTCAAATCACCTTCCCATCTACTGTGTGCCATAAGAAGCCATATAGTTTCATTTATTTGGCCTTATTTTTCTCTTATTTATGGTTACAAATCAAGATTAGATGACAGTAAACTCTTGTAAATGGGACAGTGGCCATTTGTAAATGTGACAGTAATACAGAAATTAAAAGCTTGAGCTGCAGCATTATTGAAGGAAAGGAAGTGTACATGGAAATGGAATGAGATGGTGTTTTTGATGATGTTGCAGACCTCTTCAAGGAGGTAGCAGGCCCTACAGAAATGTGTGACCAGAGGCAGCTGGGCCTTCTGCTTCACGATGCTATCCAGATCCCGCGACAGCTTGGGGAAGTGGCAGCCTTCGGTGGCAGCAACATTGAACCCAGTGTGCGCAGCTGCTTCCAGCAGGTAAGATGAAGACCTTCATGTGAAGAACAGAACAAAACTAACCCAAATCCTCTCTGAAGTCTCCAGTTTCACTTAGACATAATGATGTAAAAAGAAGAGAGGAGTATGAAAACATCCACTGAGTTTTGAACAGAAGTGAATATGCTCCTGCAACTAAATATGGGAAATTCATGTGAAAATGCATCTGTAAAAGATGGTTTATGGTTTAGGAGAGGATCAAACAGATTTAGCCAAAAGAATCTTCATGATTCTGATGGTGCTGCTCTAAAAGCTGTTAAAAACTTTTGTAGCAGCCAATCATCCTGCTTTGCATGGTTCAAAGCAACCTGATACTGTGAGAACAATATGCTTTTTTCAGCTGGAACAAGACATGATCTCAACAGAACAAGAAAATTATGTTGATAGTTATTTTTGACCTTGTGCACCAAGAAATTATTTAGCATTATGTTACTGACAAAAGACCTTGCAGTTGCATGAAATTTTAAGCGTAGTCGTTTTTATACTGCAAGGCTTTATGCAGCAGATAAGGGCATGGAGTAAAGCTCCTGCAGCTTGCTGTGCAGCTCCACACTAGATGCAGGGGGTTAATGAGGCTGCAAGGAGTGTCTGTCTGTGTTAAGAAGATGAGAATTAAAAACAGGATGTTGTAATGGAACACAACCAACTCTGACTTTTTGAAGGATGCCTAAGGCTCAAACTGTTAGCTAGTGATAGCTGTACCCTTTCAGTGCATTATTTTCATGAAAGCAGCTGATTTGAGCGTTGTCAGAGATTGTATATGTATTAAACATATACCATGTCTTATATAAAATTACTGACTTGGATAATTCTGACTTTATTGAATTGAACATTAAAGATTTTAGTGAACTTTCTGAGGATTTTCTTTTGCCATTCTTTCATAGAGGTTTCTGCATTTTTTTTCCAGTTCTTTGAAAAAATGCAGTTGTGCTAGCTTTTTTCTAGAACTATTAGATTCATTTCTGGATTCAGTTGATTAGAATTGGAAGAATGTTGCTCAATGTCAGGAATAATTTGTTAGATACTTACAGAGGTTGGTTTGACCAATTAGCCATGTCAAGCTTCCCCCGACGTTTAAACATTGCTGCTTTGGACAATAAGAGATGGTGCTTGACTTATGTATCCCTGACCTTGAGTGGTTTGAGTCATACTGAAATAAATAATTCATTTCTTATTCACAGACTTTCTGTGTGACAGAGGCATGATCTTTATATGCCTCAAGGATCTACTCCATCTACTGTGCTATTCCATTATGGGTGGGGGGTGCTAGCAAGATAGTGTTTATTATTACAATAACACTTGATGTGTTACTGAAATAATACTGATAATTAGGCTGCATCTCTTGTCTCACATGAGTGGTTCAAGTTCAGTCCCTGGTCATTAGGAGAGCATAGAGAAAATGTGCAGCTGCATGTCAGTTATCTCAGCCCAATGAAAGCAAGTATTTTGTTGCTGAGGAACAAGGTGAGGAAAAAAACCCACACTTATTTTTTCATGCTTCTCCATGTTACTGCCAAAAATGAACTTGGACCATTAATAGGTTGAGAAGCTTAGCATTGCCTTCCATCATGTGTTACCATTTAAGAATAACTTTTATGTTAAGCTTTATTTGATTGCTTCCATTGAGCTCAGAAATATGACCTCTGTTGTTATTGCTGACAAAATTGGTGAATACAATACCTTTATAGCTAGGCTCCTCTGGTTACAACTTAAAGAAAATGTTGAAGTGCATTTGCTTGCTTCTTAAAACAGTCATGTTAATACATTACCTCTGCTATATTCTTGCAGTGATTGCCTATAAATGGCAGATTCCTTTCTTGTTCTTTATTTTCCTGTTTGTTTGTTGTGTGTGTGTTATGTTTAATGCACTATCTAGAAGGAACACCGTGGGCTTAGAACACAAAAAAACAAAAGAGTTTTGGGGCAATCAGTACACACATGCAAACACTACTGACTTTTAGCATTTTGTCATCAGTCTTAACTCAGAAGACAGCCATGTCTTCAGTATGTCTAAACTGCAGAATGTGCTTCCCTTTCATGCTCATACTTATTTTTCAAGTGCTTTCAGTTGAAAGATGGCTGTACTATGCATTCTATTACTTCTTTACTACATCCTCCATCTTTGTTACCATCTGTCTACTCTATCACAGCTGTTTAGTCTTCTAAAGACTTACTGACTTAATTTCTTTTTTTTTTCATATCTTGTATCCTGCAAATGATTTTGGATTAAACCGTCATGGAAAGAATTCATACAGGTTGTTGGGGTCTTTTTTTCCATAGAATTCTGAGTAAAATCTACTTGTGGGTATCTGGTTTTGCCTTTTTTTTTTTTTCCTCCAATTTGGATGTCGATTTTTTTCTCTCCACAGAACCACAATAAGCCAGAAATAACTGTAAAGCAGTTTATAGATTGGATGTGCTTAGAACCACAGTCTATGGTCTGGTTACCAGTTCTACACCGTGTGGCAGCTGCAGAAACAGCAAAACATCAGGCCAAGTGCAACATCTGTAAAGAGTGTCCAATAGTTGGATTTAGGTAAGAGGAGAGGTGTTAGGTGCAATGTTTCTCTGAAAATATCCTCATATTTAAGTTTTCCAACAAGTGAAGAACTTTCTGTCTGTATTTCCAAGCTTTTCCTTCTTTGAATGGGACCTGTCACCCATGGTGAGGCCACAGTGTGGCCTGAGCCAGTGCAGTTCTGGCTCATGCAGTGGATGCCACTGTTAGGCATCCAGTGGTCCCGTGGCTGACAGAGATACAGGGTGGGCTGTCATCAGATGTTTTTGAATGGGTGAATCCAAGTAAAAGTGTAAATGCACCCTATGTGTTCTCTAATCACAAGATCAGTAAGGAGGTGATCAGTAAGAAAACACATGGACTGTCTGTCTGCTCTCCAGCGTAAGGCTTGGGAAACTAACTTATGCCAGGCAGTAAAAAACACCCTTCAGCACAATCTTCCCTTGCTTAAAACAAACACTGATACATTGCTGTGATGACACTTGCAAAGTCACAGTCTGTGTCCCTGAACATAATCTCACTTTTGTCTTTCCAAAGAAATGTGTGAGTTATAAAAGAAAATGTTACATGGGGAATATTCTTCATTATTCTCTTAAACTGTAGTTGTCACCCTTAGTAAGTATTGCTATGACTAACATATATTTGTAAATTGATTGCTCTAATGTATGAAGTGATGCTACCCCCATCTCCAAAATCTGCACTAGAGGCTGGAGGTGGAGTTAAGCATAACTGGCTTTTATCTCTACTGTTGTCATGCAGTCTAATATATTATCTAAGAAAAATACAAGTCAGTCTTTCATGTAAGTGCTTCTAAGATTTTTCTTTAGGTATCTAGGCAGATGAATAAATTTTGTTCATCATGCTTTCTGTTCTCCATCTTTCTGTTATTTTAAAGGATAATGGTATGAATCCTGAGGTCAGATTCACCTTGCCTAGTTTTAGGACTGCTGGCTTTACCCAATCTTACAGGATTGAGCTAGCAACCTTCTTTTTCTTTTTTCATTATAAATATAGTTGTGTGAGTATTTGCAAAAGCAATAATCTGATCAAACTTTGTTGCCTGTCTTAAGAGGAGATGAAATTCTCTAAGTGTTCTTGTCTTTGTTATTGTTTGAGGAAGCATAGGGTGACAAAGCTCTAGCTAAGCTATATTATAGTTGTCTAAATTGTACTAAGTGTAGGAGGACAGTGAGACAGCAAAGACAAAGACCCATTTAGAATGGGTCATTCTGACAAAGACCCATTTAGAATGGGTCATTCTAAATAATTTCTGCAGTAGAGATCTGCAACAACAAAATTATCTAGCGGCTTAGCAGAAGGTAAATGTAGCCATTTAATGCACAGGATCTGAGAAAAGATTATAAACAAGTTGGATCAGCATCTTTTAAAGTGAACCTTTACATTTATAGATGAATTCTCTTGCAAAACAAAACATAAAACTCAACGGGAAAAATGTGGATGGGTACTGAAAACTGCTCTCAGGAAGCAATTTAATTTAAACTTTAACTATTCAGTAGCTATTCATTTGGGTTCAATTAGCTCATTTTAATTTCATACAAATTATATAACCTCATCCGGTCAGAACAACCATATCATAGAAACAGTGGGTGGAATCTGTAATTGAATTGTTGATTTAGTTTAAGTAAATAAATAAATCACACTCCCAGTGACTACATTTAGTACAAGGGATATGGTAGAAATTTGTTACCCTATTTATACATACACTCTCTTAAAAGAAGCAACCAAGAGTAAGCAAATCGTTGTATATTTTTTAAATGAATTTTAAATTATTTTTACAATTCATGAATTCTTGAGGATTTAATTTCTTAAGAAATTAAAATGTGTGCAGAATTTCTGAGCATCAAAATTATTTACAAACCTTTAATTTAACTGTTTAATTTAACCAGTCTTTTTGATTGAGATAACACATAGATAGATTAATAAATAGAGGAACAGAAAAACTAAAGCAATATAGTTGAAAGTCAGTAAAGACTTTAAAATTATAAATTCTTCCCAGTCCATCAATGAAGCTGATGCCTGTAAGATTTTCTGCATCAAAGCTGCTTGGGCAGCAGGAGATTGCGAGTGGCTCTCTATATTGATGTGGAGACAGGAACTTTTAAATACTCAGTGAGGTGCATGGTGCAGGAAGGTTCTGTGCACTGAGGGCTGCAGGTTTCCTGTGCCCCTGCAGCTGCTACAGTGGTGCTGGTGTCCCTGGACCTGCAGCCCTGATGAGTGGTAGCCATGCCACGTTCTGGTTGTGCCCACTCACACACTTCAAAGTTCTCTCTGAGCCAATCCAAATAAACTCACTGTGTCCTTGTGTTCCTGCTGCTGAAAAGCAGGTGACACCATTGCAGAGAGTAATTTGCTTTGTGAGGCTTAATTAGAAGTAAACCTCTAATCACATTGTTTAATGTCCCCGCAGGTACCGGAGCTTAAAACATTTCAACTATGATGTCTGTCAGAGCTGTTTCTTTTCTGGCCGTACAGCTAAGGGGCATAAATTGCATTATCCAATGGTGGAGTACTGTATACCTGTGAGTAGCAATTTACTCAGTGTTTCTAATCAATAACAAACCAGATATGAGGTCTAAATTGTTTTCATAATCTTTGTTACCTAGCCAGGATTTCTTTTTCATATGTCTAATATAGCTTGTTTTCCTACCTTTCTCTTTGGAAGGTATCAGAAGCTTCTAAGGTTTTGCTGATTTTATGTGGAGAATGTTTGGATTCTATAGAAATTTGTAGCAGTACCCACCTCTGAGAGAGCTTAAACTTCACTTCTGATTAACAAAACAAAGCTTGAATATTAAATATAACTGCTGTTCTTGTATACTCACATATACATACAATAAGGGTAAGACCATGTCAGAGAAAAGAACTTGCTTTACTATTGCTATACCATGGCAAAGAGCATTTAATATTCTAGTAATGCACAATAATATTTTTAGAGGGGTGTGAGCTTTCATTTTGGGTCCAGCATTTCCTTGCTTCATGAAAATGTGATTAGAAACATGTGTTTCATTCTGTTGCGTAATTGCTATACTGGGATATATAAAAGTTGATGTGCAGCTGGAACAAAAAAAATAAACAGAATTGATAGTTTCTAACCAGAAGTGGTGTGATATGTTTACCAGCAGCAGCTGACAAAAATTAATTTTATAACACTGTATTTTCCTAATCATGTTTCAAACACAATTTTTCAAGGAGATTCCTAGGAATCTGTCTTAACTGAAGGAGTGGCTGCGTTGCTACATGCAAATACCACTTTCGCTTTTTTTATCAGATAGTTGTTTACATTCAAGCATTTTAACTCAGTCAGAAATTAATTAATAGGATAATTAGTATGTGCTCTACACAACAATGGTGAAAGGTCTGCATGCTCAGAAAGAATATGACCAGAATGTAACTAGAGCTGATTCAAGAGAGTCAATTTTCAATAGTGTTACAAGATTCTGTGGGTTCTTATAGTAGCAAAAATTCATTGACTTATTTGACTCTTCTGCTGTAGTTGTTGGACTTACTACCTGTCTTTTCCCTCTCTTTTTTGTCTGGCGTGACTTCTGTAGCAGAATTCAAATTCTATTAAGTAGTGTTTTTACTTCATTATGGTCAGAAAAAACATGAGTAATGTTAATGTATTTTCATTAATTCTATAACAAAGTGTTAGGATTTTATTGATAAATCGGCATGTCAGGGTGTACTCTGAAGAACATTTTTTCAGTAGATTTGTTGTTTTTTCAGCTGGTTTTAATGTTTATTATATTTTATAACATGACTTCTCTAACCTCAGGATCTGGAGGTCCATAATTAGGCATTATTAAAAATCCAGAGGTTTTTTTTTCGCTACAAATCTCATCTTTAGTGCAACAGACATGTTCTTTGTTACTGCCTATAATATGCATAAAATTCAGAAATTGAGTTGTAAGAGGTGTTGAAATAGATAAATGTTGCTGGTTTCCAGGGTAAGATATCCTTCCTGTTGAGTTAATCAAATACAGATTACATCTTGTGTGGGGTGTTGTACTTTCCCTAGAATATGATGGTATATTTCTGATGAATTCCAGGTTTTATCTGAAGCAGCAGATTTGATATCTAAGATGAATTTTCAGTTCTTGTTAAACAAGTTCATACTGTGTAACTGTGAGCCATCTCATTTACAAGTGAAGGCTGACAAACTGAAAAATGTATTCTAGGAATGGCCAGAATCCTCTCTGTCCCTGGGAATAGGGATGGCTTGTATTATAATGAAGATGTCTGTTACTGCTGCAGAAAGAATGTAGTTTTAAACCAATATTAGGTGTAAAATAAGGTAACATAAGGCAAAAGTCCCTTCTTTCCATGAAATATAGGAGGAATGAGGTGAATCCACAATGGGATAATAAGGGGAGTGAAATGACATTCTTGATTAGAGTGAATGAAGGAAGGCCAGTGTAAAAGGGTGAAAAGGAAGGAATTTGGTAAAGTTTTAGAGTAGAGCAGAGTAAAAAAATGGCATTTAGGTGATGCATAAAATTAGAGCTCCAGCACCGACCCCTGTTAATTTGAAAGCTGAAAATGAGAGCAGGAATTTTATTTGGGTCCTGATTGAGTACACTCCACTACCTCCATTTCTATAAAAAGAAGTGACCCCACTATATGTACAGAACTCGATGCCTGTTAGACTTCCATAATCAGTACTCACATGCAATCTATTTTAACTAGTCTTATTCTGTCTAGGAATAAAAAATTGATTTCACAAAAATAATCCTGTATTAGTTATTCTTGTTGTTTGTAATAATTAACTATGGTTGGTATACTAATTTATTGATAGACCTCTCTACATACTGAACTCATTAAATGCAATACAGTAGACAAGAATAGCAAAATTTTTTGCAGTTAGTAGAATTACTTGTGTGTTTAAATGGAATAATGCCTGAAAAATAGAATAGATCTGGGTCTGTGAAATAAAAGTACCAAAGGCCACTGAATTGTTCCTTAGAATCCATTGTATCACAGTACAAATAGTTTGAACAGGAGGAGTGTATCCACTCTGCATTTTCAGCTAAATTCAAAGGCTGTTGATGTTAAAATGTTGCTTTCTTGGCCAGTGTTGGAAAGCAGAGTACCAATATATGTACTCATCAAACTGCATTAATGAAATCTAGTTTCACTTTCTTACTGCTGATGCAAATTAATGCATTTTTATCAAGAATGCTAGCAAGAAAAACGCGTCCATTACTTAAGGTGACATTTAGAACTGGAGCTTAGTCACAGATGGAGGAAAGACCATTTAATTGTCTTCAGGTGTGCAGTTTAGTGTAGGGTATAAAGGGATTTCTCAGAAGCACAGTGAGTTCTTACCAAATTTAAAATAATTTGGAGAATGGGTTAAGGAGTATGTTCTCCATTTTAATGAGTTTCGTGATATTTGTATTAGGTAAGATTTGCTTCATAATTTCAGATTAGGACCATTTACTCCATATAGCTTTATGTAGTTACTGCATTCAAATCTATAATGCCATTTTACATTTTCCTAGCTTACAATTTAGTATTCTTGATGCTGAAAATAATAAAAAATAAAGAAGACAGTATAATGAGTTATGTGATTTTTTTCATCCAGGACTTAGAGATCAGTATGAGAAGCATCTGAAAACGTAACTCTTATGCAGTAGAAATGCAACATTTTTCTAATTTATTTTTAACCTTTACATATTCTTTTTCTGAAAAGATGGAGAAATAAGATTTTTAATGTAGAATTTTGCACAGATGTGTAAAAATTATATTAGATTTGCCTGCTATCTGATTTGGGAATAGTCCTACATAACTACTTACACCCTTTATTTTTAGATTTTTTTTGCAATGGAAATCCTTTCAATAGTGGCACTTAAGTTTTATTAATATGGCTAGGCTTAATGAGCATGCATTAGTGAGGTTCACATCTCTTCTGGGAATCAGTTTCTCTTTGTATATTAAAACAGCTAATTGGTTTCATGTTAGATATAATAAATGTAATTAAGAAAATTATGAGTTAGGTGCAGACTAGTCATTTTACATAGGTAAATGCAGTGAAAGGAATAAGAATATGGGCTTCCACTATTACTCCCTTTGAAAAAGAGAATAGTGAGAAATAAATAAAATTAAATATCTACATATGTGTTATAAGTATTCTATACTATTCATTCATGTTTCATATATTTGTTGTCATTTTTATATTATATTATACTTAATTTAGAGCTCTGCAATTAGTTTATTGCAACCTTGGTGCTACTTTTTATTGATAAAGCCTTGTTCTATTTCTAATAGACTGACAGCATACACCAGCTGGGTTTTTAAGATATATATGGAAAACATATTTCACCATGCTCATTTTTTTTTCACTGCTTTCCATTAAATTCTGGTTTCTTAAGTTTTTATTGGATTACAAGTAATTGTCTCTTAGTTTGTTGCTTATAACTTTCTTTGTGCATGGCTGGTGTATTGAAGAGTACTGATGCCTGTTTGTCCATTATTACAGATTGTAGCTACTGACATCTTGAGACGTCTTGCTACTGATGTTTTTTTAGTTGTGTGTGGCAGCCATGGATATTATATGTTTCGTCCTGAACTTTGTCTTGTTCTAAGAACTGAGATTGTAAATTGAGTTCAAAAGCATGGTCTTTAGACTGAATTTTCAGTGAAGGAAAGTAAGTTTTCTTTGCTTTTGAAGTAGTTCTGTAGCAATGGTGCTATTTGTACTATTGATTTGTGTGGGAAGAGTCAAGTTGTCATGATGTAACGAAGTGTACAAGGTACTTGCTAGTTTTCATTTAGAAGATAGATTTACACAATAGTGTCTGGCTGTTCTTTTTTTAAAGGAAAATGTTATAGTACATGTCCCTTGGCATGATGTTGGATTGGACTGTATTTTGTGGTTATATGCCCAAAAGGAAAGAAAAATAGAAGACATTTTTCAGAGCTGCTTCTTAATTACATGTAGATCAAAATAGTTCTTTCCAATTTGGTAAAATTTCCCTGGATAGTATTTGCAGTGCTCAGTCAGTACACAGTCATATTAGTCCTCTTTTCCGAGAATCAGGTTGTCATACTAAATAAAGAATACACCAGAAGAAAAGTTTGGCAGCTCAGTAGGCATTTATTTCTACAATGTGTAGTTATTACAATTTTCATTCCTCGGCCTTGGGGCAGAGTTCCATCTGTTGGAGTTACTGTAGCATGAGAATAAGCAGCCCTTTGCATTGCCTCATGTTCCTTCTTGGATCTCTTCGACCACCCTTCAGTGGTTGGAGAGATGCTTTTTGACAATAATTTTGTGAGCCCTCCCTGGATTCACTTTTATTAAAATTCAGGGGTTCAAACAAATTTGCTCTGTTTGTTGTCTGCTTTTTAAAGCCACATATGAGAAACGCCTACCAACAACAGCTTGTTTTACTGTTTTTATTGCTCATCTGAAGTGCATTACAGAGTTTGTAACTGCATATGTTACAGATATATTGAAATATATAGATGAATATGGAAATATTTTTATGTTTTGACAGCGGAGAATAGTTTGCCTGACCTGACCCTAGGCCTCTTTTGTAGTACATTAGGGAAAAGATTACAACACCACAGTCTTCCTCTCTATTTTCCACATGGTTGTCCCATCAGCTTTGGCATCCTTTGATACAAACAGGCTTCTCCCAAAGCAGAGGGTACAGGAATACAATTTGTAGTTTGATGCAGAGGCTGGACTGGAAGTCTGTAAAAGCTGTTGCAAATCTTCAGAAAATTCTGGAGATTAATGGCTGTGTTTTCTTTACTGCATTTGCAAGAGAAAATGCTCAATAGTACAGGCTGGAAGGGGATGTTCTGTTGGAGTACTCAGCACAGTCTAAGCATATACACTTTAAAGGCACACTGTGTACTATTGTTTCTTCCTGCAGCTCTCTTTATTGCCATTTTTGCCTTTTATTTTACGCCTGCATGTATCCCTGCTTTTGTAGTAGAAGTTACTGCTATGACTCTCACCGGTTAAAGAGATTTTTAAAAGTAGTTGAATAAAATTTAATTTTGTTCTCAATACAGGGTGGTAGGGAAGGAGCAGAGGGGGATGGGGCTAAACACTTAGCAGTTTTGGAAGAGGCTGTATCAATCATGACCAGTAAAAAAGCTGTAGGGAGGAATGATGCATGTTGACTGTAACTTGTAAATTTTGATTTATGGAATCTTGTGGCCAATCTATGTCCTAATCTTATTCTGTGGTAGTAAGGAGACCACTGAATCAGTCTGAGTTTGTTACTTCAGGCACTAGTTCTTATCAGACCTTCCTGTGCTTTTGAACAGCACCTGTACACTGGCCTCCACTTCACCTGTGCATTTTTATGACACTGGAATGTTACTGGTAGTGGCAGAATCCTACAGGAAGAGATTTGGTAACTTGAGAAAATGCTTACAAGAATCGTGGTCGTTGCAGCAGAGAGAATGTTTTAGTACATACCACTCCCATCTTGTGGTAAAGTTTTCTATTGTAGGTCTAGAATGGGAGGCAGTGAGTATTTTGTCAAACTTTTATGAATATAGAGGGCTGTATCTTACCAACTGATTTTTGCCCTTTTATATTTTTTCTTAAAAATTAAATTTTTGTGTTTTTTAAGACTTGATATAAATGCTTATCTTAAGACTTGAAGCTATGTCAATTTTTGTCCAATTTATAAAGTAATTGGTAAAGCATTTATTGCTGAGAATTTGAAGCCTTGCTATTATTTTCCACTAGAAGAGAATATTTAGGTGCATTAGCATTACTATTGTACTGTATCTCTTGACATGAAAAAGACAATTTTAGCAGCATTGAAATTTTAAAGTTCGTCCTTGTATTTTTTTCAGGATAATGCCAACTGTATTAATAATATTGACATTAAATCAGTACTATTTAGCAGTGTTGAATTTTTTTTTTTAAATTCTTATTATTTTTAAGACAACATCTGGGGAAGATGTACGGGACTTCACAAAGGTGCTGAAGAATAAATTCCGGTCAAAGAAGTATTTTGCAAAGCATCCCCGACTTGGCTACTTACCTGTGCAAACAGTATTGGAGGGTGACAACCTGGAGACGTAAGTGTGGTTTGTAGAGCAGCTGCTCCTGGCATCACTGGCCTGCTCTATCAGAAACTAAAAGCTGAAGCTCAAAAGATAGCCAACAACAGTTGCAGAGCATAGTGCTATATTATTCTGTTGATGCCTTGGGCTTTTGGGTTCTATATTCTGCATTGGTTTGTGGCTTTTGTTCAGGGTACTGAGGTCCTTTCATAGGGTGAAGAAGACATAACAATCCTACTCTGACTGGGACTCAAGGACACCTTTTCCAGTCTTCAGGCTCACATAAAACAACATGGAAGGAAGAGGGTGGGCAAATGAAGCTCCTGTATGCAAATGGACCCAAACATATAAAAAGAGTGTGATCTTGGGACTGGCCCCCCTCCTCCCTTTGGCCTCCATCTTTAGAACCATCCAGACACAGCCTGATTTGTAACACTGGGGCTGTCTGGGGGTGACCTCTCAATAAATATCCTTTATTCCCCTAACTCTATCTAGCCTCTGTTCCAGCTCTTCCAGGCATCACTATATTGTTTCACATTATTTGCAGATCTTCTCTATTACTTTTAAAATAACATATTTTATGCTTAGGATTTTTATCAGTATTGTATTATAAAGCCATGGACTTTACCATGTCCATGGCAAAGGACAAAGCAGGTAATTTTAGTGAGGGCTGAGTGGCTGTTTTACAGAGAATACTTTGGAAGAGAATGGGTTTTTAGAAGAGTACTGCTTATTTGATTATGTCAAAATTCCTGGAATTAGAAATGTCTAAGTTAATTAGGGTCCTATAAGCCTCAGAAATATTGGTGGTCTAATCAGAGAGAGCACTCTGAGTGTCTCCATGGTATTATTTATGGTGCTGACAGAAGTGCTCCACTTTATTTACTCACTTGGCAGTTGCCAGCAAATGACACTCTTACAAGAGCAAAAATTAAGATGTGTTGACAGGGTGCTAGAATTAGTTTCCTGGCTTGACTGTCCCTCACATCCTGGAGTCTGTGGCACTGCTGCACTGTCTGAACACAGCACCACTTATCAACAGCCCGTGCAAGGCTTCAGCAAAAACACTCTTCATTCACACAGCAGCTCAGTGCCATTGCCCACAGTCTGAGGGCTTTCATGACTGCAGGGCTGTGCCTTTCATTTGCAATAAGTAAACAAAACCTCCTAATTAGCAGTTTAAGATACAGGAGGAAGTTATCTGAAAATTGCCTGATGGATAGCCTGGCTTCTAAGGAAGCAATGCACATTCAGATGTTCAAATGGTACCCACCAGGGTGGTCTTCAGCTGCCACCAACACAGGAAAGCAAAGCTGCTTTAATGTGATGAAAGTTTGCCAATGCTGCCAGAAGTTGGAATGATAAAACTATAATCACAGGTCAGGATAAAATTCTGTTGGTCCAGTTATGTGGGAAATATACAGATAAATTTTCAGCACTGTGCTAAGAAAATTGGTGTTGGTTCTCTGCCCTGCAGGTGGCAGAGAATACGTTGTTTTTAACAAAAAAAAAATTAAAAAATTAAAGAAAATTTTAAAAAATGTATAGTTACTCAAGTGTGAGAATATAATACAGGATATATTTACCTCATTATTTTTATGTGTAAGGAAAAGAAGCATTAATAACTATGAGTTATGAGGTGGGGTTTTTGCACCCCACTTTTTTTAATACATTTTATTAATTAATTTTAAATTAATGTTCTAGTGCTTGTGCAGAATTTAAATGAATTGATTATGGTTTATGAACTGCAGTTCAGTCAATAACACTGATTTGCATTTTTATTTAAATTGATTTTTATGTAACAAAATTAAGTATTTAGGTCAGTGTTCTGTTTCTCCATGACACATGTCAGTATTGGTTGCTGTCTCTTTTCTACATCAATTGTTACTGGTTCAGGATGGGTTGCTGTTTAAAATATTTTGTGTTTCTCTAGCTTTCTCTTGTTTAAATGGTATTAAAGTGTTTTGTTTCATAGTTTCATTCTTTCCCTCTCTCTTTTTTTATTATTTTTTTTGTGTCTTCCTTACAGTCCTATCACTCTCATCAGTATGTGGCCAGAGCAATATGAGTGAGTATGCAGAACCCCTTTATTTGGAAAACCTCGTTTGCCATTTGTTTTCTTTTAGCTCAGTTGCAGCTAATCTGATGTCCCTGAGCTATAGGGCATGTCTGACCCAAAGCCATAACACCCTTGGCAATATTGTGCATGTATTTGTGATCAGTCTTAACTTGATTTATAAATGATGTTGTCTATATCATTAATTGCATTAGACGCCACTAACTTTTTTATTACTTTTAAAATTGCTAGTCCTTCCCAGTCTCCACAGCTGTTTCATGATGACACGCACTCCAGGATAGAACAGTATGCTACGAGGTAAGAGAGGCATGGTTTCTCACTAGTCCATTGCATTTTGTGGTTGATTCCTCCAGTTTCTAATACACACATCTAATTGGATATTATTTATTAAAAAGATATCATTCTCTGTACTTACAATAAGTAGAATATTTTTAAATTGTTAACTTCTGATTACAGTTAAATTAAATTTAACATATGTTAAATCTATCATCTCTCATAGAATGGAAGCTGTTGCAAAATTGTATTAAATGTGCTATTAATGGTTTCTTTCTTCATTTTTAACCTTTGAAATAAACTGAACTTGTTCTCTATATAGGTTTTCCCAGTAGGATATTAGATCCAGAGTTTTATTTTCTTCTGTGATAGGCTGACACACTGTATTACTCTTAGCTTTTAGCAGAGTAGGTTGTAATTACCGATGTTTTATGTTGTGGCTTTTGCGGGGTTACCCTAGTCCTGTTGTGATAAAATGTCTGTTATGTCAAGTCCATCTCAATTTTTCTGTGTTTTCTTAACTCCGTTCCATACATTTAGAGCTGGTGATGACAGAATCATTAAGGTTAGAAAAGACCTCTAAAATCTTCAAGCCCGGCTGTTAACTCAGCATGACTGTGTTCACCACTAAAGCATGTCCCCAAATGCCACCCCCACATGCCTTTTGAATGCCTCCAGGAAAAGTGGTTCCAGCTCTTCTTTGGGCAGCTTATTCCAATACTAGACCATCTTTTCACAGAAAAAACTGTTTTTAGTATCTAACCTAAACCTCCCCTGGCACAACTCGAGGCCATTTCTTCTCACTTGGAGTTAAGGGCTCACGCCCTTAACTGATGGTGAAACGTTAACCAGAGACACCCTCTGAAAAAGAAGTACCATGGCAACTGACTAGGTTTTTCTTTGAGTGTTTTTATTGTTCAATCTTCACAACTGAAAAAAAAAATTAACTTTTTCATTTTTTTGAATAAAAGTTCAGAGTGCAAGTTTAATAGCATTCTTATTTACAGGCAGTGTAAAAACCTTCAGACCAGTTTTTAAAATGCTGAGGCTGTGCTGCATGTGGTCTTTGCAGGAAATAAAGCTGAAGGGCTACCTAGAATCAGCCCATTCTTTTTTTTGTCCCCCAAGAGCAAGTATTTTCATCCTTCATTAGCAGTATAGCACAATGACATACAAAGTCATTACAGATCTTTTCAGTTATTTGAAACACACCATTCATATAAATTACCTGACATTTCTTGCAATCTATAACTTAGGCCATGTTGTAATCAAAAAACCCTTGAACCAGACAAATTAAATTTTTCTAGAGAGATGGAAGAATTCTCTACCTATGTCCTTTTTTCAGCCTGTGGTACCAAAATACTGTAGCTTTTTGTGCCCAGATAAGCTCAAACTCTGGACCCTCATTAAGGATCAGTGCAGATCCTAGGTGCAGTAGCTGTTTTTCCTCTCCTCACCTCTTACCAGTTCTTCTTGGGATGAAATTAACTGAAGGTGGACTTCATTATTATTTAGGATACAAACCTAAATCTGTACCTGCTATGTGCAAACATTGCTTAGCATAATGAAAAACTTACTACTAATTGCCTCAAAGATAATTTGTCTAAAATGACACAGGATTGTTTTTCTTCCAGCAGGAAAATCTAAAAAAGGAAAACATAATTCTCTGTCTTTTATATAATTTTTATTGTTTTCCTTTCAACCTTTCTAGTTGAATCTGTTATGCATATGTTGCATATAAAATAATAAATCTTTTTTATTGTTCTGGTCTTTTCAGCTAAGCAGCTTTAATGAAATATTATCAGGGCTTCCCTAATAAGACAGTGCCCAGCAGAAACAGTATTTTAGGGCTTAAAGCCTTCACTATCACTTGTTGGAGAACATTCAACTCTCACTTTTCTGTTTACAAAATCTCCTGCCTGGAATTGGGTACTATCTCCCTGTTGTGCTGTGTTGTGCTGTGTCACTTCTGAGTTGCTTCTAATTTCCTTCCTCAGCTTTCAGTTTTTATCCTGCCTTGAAGACTCTTTGCAACTCTAGGGTCCATTCCCTGTCTCTCTGTGCTCCCTAATTAGGGCCATCTGCTGGTTCCATATACTATCCCATTAGCAAATCCTCATTAATGATGGAGATCCTAAATGTGATAATAATGGTGTAATCTGTGTTTTTGAGTTTGGATATTTGTTACTCAATAAGGGATTCAGGGCAGGTACTTCTCTCTTAAAAGTAATGGAGGTTGTACTACTTCCCTATGTAACAAAGGGACTACTGTGAAGATTAATTTCTAAAGAAGATGCTGAATTTAGCAGCTTTATAAAGGTGACTTGGAAGCATGTTGCTCACTGTGAACTAGATTTGTTTGAGATGCCCTAGAGCAGAGATGATCTGATTTGTCCTAAGTCACTTCAGAGATTCTCTTCCCTTCAGGGGAGATGTTGGAGCACAGTGTCCCACCCCAGCCATGGTGGAATACACAATCAAGATGACATTGAGTGTGTGCCTTCATTTATTCTTCCTTGACCCTCAGGAACAGTAACAAATGTACAGAAGGACAAACTTGCTCCATTCTAAAAGAAGTCACCAGAGTTCCCTGTTCTTTAGGGCCTTGCACACTCCCTTCAAAAGCAAGTTTGAAGATGTCTACAGTAATGCATAATGCACTTGCAAAAATATATGTGAAATGAAAATATCTTTACAGTAAAGGAAATAGGTGTATTTTGTGCAGCTGAATATTTGTGTAGAGCATTAAGTGTTCCTAAACTTTTATGTACATGTCTTATGTACATAAGGTACTTCTTTCCTGGAAACTTGGATAGATAGAAAATTTCTGCTTTGATTTTAAAGAACTGTTAGACCTTGTATGTAGTCTAATAAAACTGATCTTTTTAGTTTAATTGCTTCCAAAATGAGGAACTGTAGGCAATGATTCCTTGTAATTATACTGCTTTTTGTGCTGTTTTACAGGACTTGTCTGTCCACAGTGTGGTATTATTTGCCAAGCATAATTTCAGATGTTGCATGTGCTATATTTAAAAACGATTTATCCTCTTTGTTAGTCCAGCTTTAGAAAATTCAAAAAGAAAACCATCTGTGAAAACATCTCTTTAACTAATTTTGCCATGAGAGTTGTGGTGATGCTAATGATAATTATACTAGAGTTAGAAAATACAATTTTGTTGTTGTTTGGCAAGTAGAATTAATTAATCATAGCACAAGTTTCTCATAAAAGTCCCCTGGATTATAGGTTTTCATCACAAAATCTAGGAGTTTATTCCTACCCATGTATACAAAGATTACCATATCTGAGCTGTTTCAAAGTAGAATTGATTTCCACGCTACCTCTGTTTAAATTGTGCAGCCTGTTGTCTGAAAGTCATGGTCTTTCCCTGCCTTTCAGGCTTGCACAGATGGAAAAGACCAACGGCTCCTTCCTCATGGACAGCAGTTCCACCACAGGAAGCATGTAAGTAACTCAGACTCATTACAGGTGTCAGGAACTTTGGTTATAGATTCATGTGATAATCTTCAGCAGTTCTAAAACAGAACTTAGTCTGAGTAAGAGCAGCTAATAAGTATGAGCCCAAGGATGCCTCCATAAGTTTAATTATTCCAAGCACCATTTGTGGAAATTCCAAACACCATGTTCAATTGATGGTGTGTGGGAGCTCTGCATTTATCAGCCATTCTGCTTCAAAAGTGAGGATACTTCATGTGACTAGTAAAAGGCCACAGCTCTGTTGGTTCTACTTTGTATTCCTTTTCTGCTTTTATCATCGTATAAAAGAAAATAAATCCTTTTCTAGGCTTCTGCTAGACCCTAGACAGCTTTCTTACTAAAAAAAACCAACTAATGTATTTTGAGGTTTCCTCAGCACCAGAACAGTGCTGGGACTTCTTGTTTATATTTCAGTTTTCTGTTGATCCATCTAGTAGTTGTCCAACGTAATAAACACAGTCCTACAATAATTTTATTAATTTTCATTTTTTTAAAAATTATGTGTTGCCTTTATTGTAGAAGCCTTAATTAAAATGCATTGGTTCTATGCTTGAAAAGCATAGAACCCCTTGAATTGCTGATGAAGTAAATACTTTTTTTAAATGTAGAAACAAATGTTTAAAACTCACTTTATCATCTGTTCAGTTAATTAATCAGCGTTGTAGGACTCTTCTAAGTTATTAACAAATACCATCAGCATTTTTAAAGAGGAAAACTGAAATTGTTCTTGTTCAGCTTTAGTTAGAAAATATAGTAATACTTTCATTTACTCTTTTAAAATCTAGTAATGAAATTATTCTATCCATGAGTGTACTAACAGCTTGAGATTTAAAATACTTTGCTTGGAAGAAGGACATGTGACCCCCTTTAATTGTTGCCTCTCTCCTGATTAATTAAGTCTATTTACATACCAAATAAAACCTTGTTTCACACTAACTGTTTTAATGTGTTTCTGTCATTGGCACTCTCACCAGTGAGAAAAATGCACCCAGAATGTTCCCTTTTGATTCACATTCCACAAAAAAAGATGAGCAAACATACTGTAATTTGGCAGGAAAGCTGGAAACTTGAAGGCAGCTAAATGCTCATACACTTGAGTTGTATATTTTGAAATTAATGAGCCTACTCATATACAAAGACAAAACCAATGGTAAAAGGGGGAGGTGTATGCTTAATTTTTACTGGCAAATCAGCTGTTGATTTTTAAGCAATTTCCCTGCATTCCTTTTTCTTAGAAGAATTAACATGGAAACTTTTGTACCAACATGTGATAATTACCTCTGAATTTGGTTCTCAGTCAGGGGACTGTTACACAAACAAAATATGGGTGCTTTTACACAACAGCACCTTCTGTTTTATTTGCAGATTACAATGTATGCTCTCATTAAGGTATAAGTACTGAAGTACTCACAATTCTGAAGGCCTGTGGTTTAAAGTTTAAACTATTGTAATGGAATAATTTAGGTGGAAAAGATCTTTAAGATCATTAATCCAACTTTCCAAGTCCTACCACTAAACCATGTTCCCAACTGCCACATCTACCTCCCTTAAATACCTCAAGTGATGGTGACTCAGCCACTGCCCTGGGCTGCCTGTTGCAGTGCTTTTTGATGCCCTTTTTGATGAAGAGGTTTCTCCAGGGAACTAACAGAGCTGTGAAGTTTGTATCCCAGTTTGGATCAGAAGTTGCCGAAACATTGGGAATTTACGATTATGGTTCAAATCTATTCTTATTTTTTTAAATGCCATTTAACATAGAAATGGGGATGGTATAACCATTCTCAGATGGATGGAATTTAAAGTAGTAATTTGAAATGTGAATACATGTTTTTTTCAGTTCAGATGTAAATTCCTGAGCCAAACTTGTTTTTTTCGTGTTATTTCAAACATTCAGGAAACAATTACTAGTTTGGAAATGAAATTCTTTGCTTCTCATAAATGGATTTCTGTTTCATGATCTTTTTATTGATCCTTAAGACTCCTTCAGTTTACTGTGAATATAGAACAGAGGCAGAGTTGCACATGATTTTGGAAGTTACTTCTTTGGTCTTGTCAGGTTCACAAGCTCAGCAACAATACTTTTAACACTTTTCATGCTTCAGAGATTATATGTAAGAAGTCATCTACATTTGAATAAAAAAAGTTCTGCTCTTAGTTAAACATAATGAGTTTATTTTCAAGAATGTTTTGCAATATGCCATTTGATTAAGAAAGCACTCATCAAAGATAATTCTTGGCTTTGAACAAACCTATTTTCTTGAATGTCATTGTGACTTCTATCTCTCTGACTATGCTTTGCTAACCCTCCCCTTTTCAAAAGAGATGTGAATTTCATTAAAAAATGCATTTTGTTTAATCAGAAAAATAGTTGTAGATAGCAAAAAAAAGGCATGGTCTCTACTGTAGTATGTCCAGCTTCTTTATAAACATTCTAATGCTTTCATGCATGAATTTTTAGGTAATTTAGGTATTCAACAGGATAAAATAAGGTTTTTCTTTACATAGACAGTATTTATGCAACTCTCACCTGTTCCTGTCACGTGAATTTTCTCCTTTTGTCCAAAGAGCTTGAATTTATTTCTGAGGAAACCCCCGATCCATGTGCATGGTCTGTAAGACACCTAATGCGTTTTACTTGTACATGCATTTATTTATAGACTGTTTCTAACCACAGAAGTAACTGCTGTTTCTTCCACATTGTACATTTCTAAATAACTGGTTTTACTGTTATTCAAATGAGATGGTACATTTGGAAATTCTGTGATGAAAGATGTTAAATTGACTGACAAAAAATTTTTAAAAGTGTCTTGAAAACCTCCATTACACTTTTATTTGGAAAATAAATACTTTGCATATAATGAACTTCTGATTTTTGCATGTGCTTTCAAAGGCAGTCCTTGAGGATACTGTTCATTCCATAAACAGTGGATAGCAGAATTTGCAGTTGCTACTTTCCAACAATAGAAGGAAAAATGTTAGCACATTAAATATTTTTAATGTGTAATGGTCTCTTTTCTAAATAATATCTGAATATGTGTGTATATATGCCCATGTGTGTGTCACTCTGCCCTGACCATGCTTTAATTGTAGGACATCCTTAGGGTAAAGTTTGTAGTAGTACTTCATGGTAACATAAGGTATGCAGTATCTGGTTTGTTAAAGGACATAATTTAATGAGAGCTTTCTTCAGCATTTTTTACTGCTACAGCAATTTCTCTCTTAAAAAATTAATAAGACATGTTTTTCTGTTGTTGATTCATCCTTCTTAAAAAATCAAGCAAGAAAACTGGTTTTAAAATGTGGTATCTTTCACTTTCTATCCATCTGACTTTATGAAGAAAAGCCAGCAACTTGGAAAGTAAGGCACATCTATACAAAACCAAATTCATTTGGGTATTAAAGCATAATTGAAAGTGTCAGGGCTTCAGTAACTCCTTACCAGAAAGTAATTTTATGTGAGTCGGGAGGAGGACAGTGTTAGAGTTTATTTCTGTCCCTGAATGTCTAAGAAGGAAATCTATTTCCAATGCAGAATTTCAAAACAGTCATTTTGGTTGCTGACTGATTCTTATTTTAACTCAAACCACAAGCAGCATTTGCTCTTTATGCATAGTTTGAACTAAACTGATTCTTTACTACAGATGAATCTTTTTTATCCCTGTGTATGTCTATATGGTTTCCTTTGAGTATGTTTTTCAGGCTTAATTTTGTCTCGCTTAGTCTTTTTCCATAAACAAAACCCCTCAGCTTGATAGAGATGTTTGCTCACATAATAAATGTTTTACTGCTCTATGTTTATCTGTGTTGTTTTATTGTTTCAGAGAGGATGAGCATACCCTTATCCAGCAGTATTGTCAGACACTGGGAGGAGAGTCACCTGTGAGTCAGCCACAGAGTCCTGCTCAGATACTCAAGTCAGTGGAGAAGGAAGAGAGGGGAGAGTTGGAGCGTATCATTGCTGACCTTGAGGAAGAGCAAAGGTCTCATAATCATCCTACTGGTGTCTGAATTGTTGTTTGGTTGTTATTTGAGCCTTGCACGTACTGTGTTGTAGATAAGAAAGACCTGGAGGTTGTGATTTTACCAAAAAAAACCCAAACAACAGTCCACAATCAAGGCATATGTTGTGCATAGCCTGGCTCTGTTAGAAGAGGGAGGTGTCAGTGAAGAAATAATGTAGATCCACTTTTACTTCACTGCCTTTTTTTTCAATCCCCCATAGAACTCAAGTCAAAACATTGTCTTTGAGCTATTTGTGCTGTTAGTTGGAGATGCTAACATTGTTTGATCTAAGAGGTCTTTATTTTTATTTACTTAATTAAGTCATCATTCTCCTCCACTTTTCAATATCGCAGGAGTCTGCAGATAGAATACGAGCAACTAAAGGAGCAACATCTTCAGAGAGGAATAAACCCTCTTGCGTCACCTCCTGACTCCGTTGTGTCACCTCAGCATGCCTCTGAAGATGCCGAGCTCATTGCTGAAGCTAAGCTCCTGAGGCAACATAAAGGTCGCCTAGAAGCAAGGATGCAAATATTGGAAGACCACAATAAACAATTGGAGTCTCAGCTTCACCGGCTACGGCAGCTACTCGAGCAGGTACTTGCACACTTTGTCCCATATTGTTTCTGCACAATGGTGGAGCAAAGACATTGAAATTTTACTGGAGATGGTTTCACCATGCACTCTTGGTCTGTTGCAATCAGTAATTTCTAACGATGTATTTTTTCTTACCCTCTAGTATAACCCATGGTTAATGTCAAATGAGCAAAAATGGTTACAAATGGTGGAGTTATAATGGGAACTTAGGAAACACTGAGAATAACACAAAGAGCAGTAGGTTTTCATTAATTAAAAAGCATGGGAAGAAAATATATACCCTACTCCAAGTCATGATTGCCACATCCCATGCTTGACTTCAGTTTTCCCAGACACTTCTCCTTAAATAATATGTTTATTTGCTGTCACAGTTAGTCACTCAAACCTCTCTTAGTGTGCCAGAGACAGATGGCCAAAGATATGTCTGAAATACAAAGGGGCAATTAATTACATTAAAAATCCAGTTCCTCTTGAGTAGCATATTTAGACCAAGAAGCTGCAGCCAAGTGGTCTTTCACACAAGTAGATGCTGGAGGTAAGAGCCTTTTAGCAAGTGCTGGTCGGTAGCTGGAGGTCGTAGGGTTTCCTTGTTGGCAGAAGGAATGCCGATTGCTTTGGAAGTCAGCATGTTCACACCTGGCTTACGGAAATAATGGGAGCAACATATACCAGGTGTTGTTAGAGATGGTAGTTTGTACTGTATCATGTGGGGAAGCTTGAGTAATGAAGATAAATCTGTATGAATGTTTTATTCTAACTGATCATTACATTTTGAGTCAGAGTACAATAAGGCAAGTGATTCCTGCCTTCCATGTGTCAGATGACTGGCCATAGGTAGTAGAGGATTTAACTTAGCCAAGAAACAGGCTACATAAACCAGGTATTAAAATGGCCTAAGTTCCTGCTGTAGATGATACTCTCATTATAGGGATTAAAGTATTTGCTGTTTGTTTCACTGGCTGTCATTTTTCTAGGCAGTTTTGGCTGAATAGGATTTAGATGCATCTGTTCATATGACTTCCTTACCCCTTTAGCAGAGTAAATTTTTTTTGTTGCTACTGTTATTCTAGCATTTTAATCAGTATTTGAGTAGCTGTAATATTTTACAGGGAAGATAGCAACTGGTGCACTGTTAATAATAATGTCTAATGTAAAGATCTTGGGATATGTGGTCAATACTTGGTCTTTCAAAGAAGGGTTTAAAATCTGCAAAGAAACGTGGTTGAATAGAACACAGAAGTTCTGCCAAATCCATTGTCAACTTGTACCTTAGTGCTTAGAGCAGAAACTTATTTACCTCTTAAATCCCCTTTTTTTTTTTGCTAACGTAGCTGAGGATGATCTCACAATTTTGTAATCTTTTTTGAATCCTTATACCATTCTAGGGTATACGTTTTTGTGATAAAATGGGTGGGAGAAGGGACAGTAATTCTTTCTTACCATTTCTACTTTGGAATTTTCTAGGCATTCTGCTGCTCTGGGTTCAGACAGGGTAAAGTAGAATAGAGGTGACCTTTTTCAGTATTTCTGACTGTTTACACCTCATTTACTATATATTGTTGCTCTTTTGCTTTCTGTCCCCATTGTCCTGTCACTGTGGGAGTCATGCTGTTCTTCTGATCATTCCAAGTACTATTTCCTAAGGTCTTTGTTTCTCTGTAATTTAATAAAGTGGCTCGTACAGTATATGAGATCTGCACTATTGCTTTTATAACATATCTGTGGCTTTTCAATATGCCTTTCTATATATATCATTACTTAATTTACTGGATGTTTTACAAGCTTTTCCAGAATGCTGAAGCTACTCCCCTGATGGGGATTCAGAAATTATAAATAATTTAAATTTTTAGTAATGTTCTTTGAAATTTATTTTGGCATTGATAGAATTATGAAGCAGCACTGATTTCCATTACTGCCCCCCTTCTGAAAAAAATTACCACTCTTCAGCATGTCTATTGTTCCATCAGCTTGGCCACTACCTTTTAGGACAGCCTTTATCTCTTTCACTGCTTCGGGGAAGGACATTATCGGAAGCCTATTTATATTTATTCATTTATTTTGCTTTTACTGGCTGTCCCAGTTATTTTTAGTGGATAGAAAGAATAACTTTTTTTCGTTAATAAGATGGATGATTTGCAAGGAAGATACTCATAAGTCCCAATCTCAAAATATAGAACAGCAATATAATTACTAGTATTAAAGGACACAACTGTTTCACTATATCTTTGCCATGGCTGGCATTTCATGCCATCTCATCATGCCTTTTCTGTTAACAGCAAGTCTCCCCATTCCTCTTCTCCACTGGCCTCCTGACTGGTGTTTTATACTGACACCATGATCTCAAGGTCGTGGGTTCGAGCCCCACGTTGGGTGCCAGTTAACACGGTGTCGGAGCAGGCCAGCCTTGAGCAGAGCTCTGGACCCAAGTGCTGACTCAGAGCCACACTCTGCAAACACCCAAACACCAAGGGTGGGAGCAAGGATGAGAGAGAGGCCTCTCACGGGATTTCCAAAGAAGTTTGTTTTCAAAGTTCTCCCACGAGAGAGCCCAGATCTCAGATTACAGCACTGATATCTGGGGGAGGAGCAAGGGGAGGGGATGAATGAGCCTATGAGGGAAACTCAGGGGAGGAGAACAAGGAGGGGTTTACAAAGTATAAACCAATAAAAGATTGTAGTGGGAGCGAAAAGGTTACATGAACCAACGAGGGACTGAATAACAGGGGATGGACAGGGAACATTTGGGAACAAAAGGGTAGTTTCCAGAGTGGATTGACAGCTGGGACCGAAGGATACACCTGGGATAAACTCCTAAAATAACGGGGGAAGAGGGCGGTGTTTACAACTTTACAATGTAAAACGTAATTAAATCAAATATAGTAAGCAAAAAACATGCTGCAACATATTGCTGCAACATTATACCACCGAGTATAAAATACTAAGACTTTTTTTCTCCAAAACACTGGAGTGAGTCTGTCTACACACAGGTATTGGTGTAGAGAGTAAATGAAATTTAGAAACTTTCATGTAGTAACTGCTTAATCTAGATGAGAGCATTCTAGGACATTCTTAAGAGATCACCTTTAGCAGAAATATGCATGCATCCTCACTGCACATTTGTCTACTTCAGGTCACAATTCTGAGGTTACCATACTATTTTTATTTTAGCAAGCCCAAAGGATTGGTAGCTGTCACAGAATGTTGTCCTTTTTGTCTGCCTGATTGATTAGGGTGCCAAAGAGGAAGGTGAAACAGAACTGGCATGTGACAGCTTTGATACCAACATGTTAATCAGACAGAGAAAAAGCAAAGAATCTATTCTCATTTTTCTTTGTTCAGCCTTTATAGATACTGCATTTGCAAAGTCAAAGGGAGACATATTATGAAGGGCATTTTAAGTCTGTTTGGATTTCTCTCTGTTTTCTCTGAGCTACTGAATAGAGGTTTCATATTGGCTATTGAAGTTAGTGGGAGCTAAAAGCATCTGTCAACAGCTGTATGATCAGACAGATTAAATAGGGGCTGCAACTCCCTCTCCAACTGAAAGCAGAGGAGCTTTATCAGAAGAGTGCAGGAGAGTTTGTTTCTTTTGTAGCTGGGACAAAACTTCTGGAGCATGAGGAAACATCTGTAATGAATGCGGTAGTAAAATTGGCATTTTTGAGATTTCTTGTGATTCATATTGGGGACACTGAGGTTTAGTTTGATTTTTACGAAAAGCAGCAGAAATCAAGGAAGGAGCAGGTACGTCTTAGCTAGCCATTAAGCCACGGAGCACTACAGGCTCTTCTTTGGGAAAGACACCAGCAGGAGGCATAGTGAAATAAGGCACTGTAGAGTAAATCTAGTTGAAATAAGTATCTTCTTTGAAATGCTTTAAAAAATTCTGTAATACAGAAACAAAACCACAGTTTCAGAGTTTTCTGGAGGACTTATTTTAACCTTCATATCTTTGCTTGGTTTTACCTGAAAAGAAATTTGAAAACTCCTTGAGACTGGAGTTGGAAACCTCTCCCACATCCCTACATAGGCATGCTCAGTATCCCTGCTTTTATTTCTTTCAAGAAGCAGCAGCAAGTGTATAATAACATCTAGAGCTATTTTCTTTTGGTTTCTGGCTTAAGGGTTGTCTGCTGAGTTGTTTTGAATAAGAATACATGAGTTTCATGATGCCTGAAGTGGATGAGGATGGAAGCGCTCATATTTTGTGGGAGTTATATAATTGGAGTCAAATAGAATGTGATTTTCTACTATTATTTTTCTCAAGTTCTCTAACAATAAAATTGTTAAATCATATAAATATATGCCAATATATCTATATGCTCAACTGGTTTGCATTTAACATTTTCCAGTATCTGATTATTATGCTAAGGCAATTTTACCACTGCCACAAACCTCCAAACCCCACTCTTCAGCTTCTTAACAATATTGTCCTTAATTTGGAAGAAGAGTTTGGTTTGTTTAGGCTTTTCCTTTTATTGCAGTCACTAGAACTACACAGTGTAACATTTATCTGTATATTTAAGTGAAAATGAAGTAATCATGTGTTGCCCTCTGATTAGAAGATGGTGGTTTTGTGCGTTTTGACATGTTTTTAAATCCAGCTGCAATACTTCATTCTGACTGCTGCAGCAATATATAGTACATCAATGTAAGGTATTCCAAGAATGTTTTGCTTTCTCCATTTATCCACTGATAGTCTTGTGCTCTGCAGCGTTCTTTTATCACTTATAGTAGAACTACTAAGCGGTACCTTGACTAACTCATCACTTGAATTTGTAGGCATTTAGTTTCTATCTTATGAATAATGAACTGTTGGCTTTGCAGTGCCTCACTATCCTTGACTGAGCCAGTGTGTTGCTGTGCTGCAGTTTTGTATGTCCAGCACAGATCTTCTCATTCACCCTCATTTATCTGTGCACAATTTATTCATAGTTGTTGCTTGAACAGGGCCAGAGGCAGAGATTTAGTCCTGGTGCAAGTCTGCATTTTGGATGATTCACATTCTCTGTTCACCTGTTTGTGGGGTGGGCAAGCAGTGACTCCACTGCTGGAGTTAGTTTTGCTGTTCTTTATTGAAAGGACTCTTAAGCTTTGGATACTTTGATTCCTCTCTTTACCATTACAGCTCTAACATCTTAGACAGTAGTTCCTGACAACACAGAATTGTCTGGGTTAAATTATCCCAGGCTTCTTTGATTTAAAGTCACCACAGTCATTTTACTTAAACCCTTTAGCTGGATTGAAGCCTTGTACTGAGCAGCAAATTACTTAACTACTTAATGGTAATTCACTGTTCACTGAAGTGTCTTGAGAGTAAAATCCTTCTCTGTCTTGAAAACATTTCTGTTTTTCTTTGTCTCCTATGCAGACTAATGTTTCTTGGTTTTTTTTTTAGTCAAAGCTGGCCTTTAGTATTGTCATGCTGAAAGAGATGAGATTTAGAGAAGTTTTACTGAAGATTGTTGAGTATTTCAGTTAAGGCTGTAAAGTGCAAAGGAGCAAACTTCTGCTCAAATTAACAGGTATTCTGTGTTCTAACTCTTCATGATGTCTCATAGCTATTCTAGGTACTTGCTCAATTTCAAAAAGACTTTAAAAGCAATGATCTTTTGTATTACTTCAGTATCTGCTTTTGCTAGCTCCTTAAGCTGTTCAGACATAATTTCATTAAGTGAAAATGATGAAAAAGATACGTGATAGCAGCAACAATTTCAGCTACATCTACCTCAGATGTACATATTATTTCACTTATTTCTGTTTTTTTCAGATCACTTCTGGATCTCAAATACTATATTACTTGTGTCTTCGTCAAAGGAATTTTAGGAAGGAATTTTAGGGAGGGAGGGAAAATTCCTGAATAAGGTCCCTTTCAATATTTCTGAGCTTTTATGGCCTTTTCTTATTTTCTGTCCATATATGTATACTTAAATGTAATCTTAAACACACACATGGTTACAGCTAAATGTAATATCAGTTTCAGTGATTCTTCAAGTGAATTTAAGAGTCCAGAAAAGCTTCCTTTCAAAGTATATAAGTTGTTTCTCATAATTTTCAGGAGTCTATGTAGTACAAATTTTTACATAGTACAAATTCCCGCAAATTTGGTGTCTTCCACATGGTTGAGAAGCAGCATCAGCAGGAGTGATGGCTGGCTAGCACTTTTTAGATTTAATGAAGTTGTTTCAAATCTGTCTTGAGTCTTCACTTAATTCTGGAGTTATAGAAATCTGTTCATGATTGAGCAGTTGTTCCTAAGCATGCTTAGTCAACCCTATAAAGCTTTTTATGGGCCCCTACCTGAATGTCCTCTTTGTGTGTGTATATACACCCATGCAGATAAATACAGCCCAAATAGTCCCATTGCGTAGTGTTTCTGCAGAGCTGGACTGGGAACCTTGGCATACTGCCTGTATTGTACATTAGATTGCGTTTTTGTGATGCAACAGAACGTTGTTTGTAACAAGACCATCAGCTTGGTCTTATAAGAGCTGTTCTTAAGTCTAAATTTTCTTTTAACAAGTTCTTGGTCTGTTCTGTTAATTTTTTTTTACCCCTCATCAGTTGTATAGACCTAAGCCAACTTTCAATAGTTTGGAGAACAAACAAGAAAGAGCATATCAAAGATGAAAGGAACAAGATGGCTACATACAAGCCTACAATTATGTGGATACAAGTAACATAAATTTGTGTCTTCTTGACTTTAATGTAGCCCGAGTCAGACTCCCGGGTCAATGGCGCCTCACCTTGTGCTTCACCCCAGCACTCTGCCCTAGGCTTCCCACTGGAGCAGGACACAATAAGCTCGCAGTTCCATCAGACAGGTGAGTGTTCTGATCAGATAATGTGCTCATGAGGCCGGAGGTGACTACTGGATAGGTTTGTTGACACCTCCTGGAAAGATTTGTAAATCAAAAGGAGTGGATCTTTGTGATGCTTCTGTTCAGTGCAGCTGGAGGTGTTGCTTCCTCACACTTGTGAAGAGCTGCAGTATCCTAAGAATCCACGTGACTCTGAATTACAGACTTTTGTCAATAGACTCCTTGGTTCCATCTATTCTGACCAAGTGAATTTACTGGGCAAATTCATCGTCACTGAAAGGGAAACCAGATTGCACTGGACTGAAGTGGCCAAGAGCTGTTTGTCCTACAGTACATGCATGGACCCAAGTAACCTGTCAGATACAGGACCAAATGTCCAAATCATGTAATCTACTCTTGCTGTCTGCTTTAAAAATTCTGTGTAACCTCTGCTTATCCTCATATTTTGATGTTTCCACTCCCAAAAGGTTCACATCTTTAGGAATAATTCAATATTTATGGGTACAGGCTCTGCACATAAAGGGATTTCTCTCTTGAAAGATTATTTTAAATTCTCCAGTATCAGAACTCACTAATTTCACCAGGAGTTACCAGAATTAACTACAGACCATTACATGGTCAAAAGTAGGGGAAAAGGGAAAATATTTTTCTCAAATTATCTTAGGTACAAGTTCATCCTGTCTGTTGTTTTTTTTAAAGCCATGTTTTATAGATTAAATATTATTTTATTTCTGTAAGAAATAGGAAAAATATTCTCTTGCATTCAGAACATTTTTCATTCAGCATTAACATATATTTTACTTAATCTGGAAAAACGTGGAACTTCTTTGAGTCTGATGTCATGCAGGGAAAAGATGCAGTATGAAAGATGCTGTCCAATAAAACTGCCAACAACACGGTCAGTTATGTTCCCTAACCGTTCTCTTGCCTAATTTTAAACTTCATTTTTCAAAGAGGTGACAAGAAGGATTTTAGCACTATTGAAATGGCTGGTACATATTGAATAAAGACTATCTAAAAGATAAATGTTGGGATTTTTTCAGAAGAAGAATGGTAACTCTGAAAGTAAACATGACAAATCATCTGCAATTGGAGCAGAATATTAATTGAGTAGGTACTGAGTTTAATTCCCTTATCCTGTCATTTTATTTATTTTAACTGTAAATTTTTATATACTGTTCCTTGCTGGCAACCTCTAGTTAAATCTTGGATGCAATGGTTAAATTTTAATAAAAGAGAAGTTAGATAGACTGCTAATCAATAATGTAACTGTCATGTCCTCTCCCAAGGCTGGCAATTATCAGTGACAGTTCCTGCACAACAAAGGCTTCAGCTACTGTTTACCCTTGAAATAAAAAGAAGTATTTTACTGGAAGGTTGGCTGAGAATTCCTTTTAGAATGTTGTTGCCTTTTTCTCTTCTTGTTAAAAAATTCATTTTTTTGTTGTCATATCTGCAGATGACTTGTTAGTTCCACCTCATGATACCAACACAGATCTAACAGATGTTATGGAGCAAATCAACAACACATTTCCAGCTTGCTGCTGTAAGTTTAACAAAATACATCTCTGAGAATCATATTGAACTTCAGGTGGTCTTTTGAAGAAAAAAAATTATTCTTGTGGAATTGACTAGGAAAATAAATATCTCTGAGGAGATTTCTTGTGTAGATATGCAAGCTATATGATTCTGTCCCTTAAAATTCCTCAATAGACACTATTTTTGAAGGTAGATAAATGTTCTTGTTTTAAGTGGAAGCAATTCAGTATTAGAAAAGCCAGTAGTAGTAGCTCAATGTGGAATTTTCAGCAGTGCGAAGGACATCTAGAATCTCACTAGGTGCTGATAAAAACCTTTTGTAGAATTTAAGTGAATGTAGGTTCAGAATTTCTGAATGCAGTTTTTGTAATAAAGTTTGAAAAAAAAGTCCTTAGACTAGTTACTGAACTAGTTATTAAACAGACCAGAAGACATGTGTAAATGCAGCACGTAACACCTTTCCCTGCTTAAATGCATTGGAAGTTGATGTTTTATTCAGTGTCTGTTAAAGAGTGATCAAAATGAAAACCAGCATAGGAAAACCTATGCATGTCTTGTATCAGCTGACATACATTTCCACTGATCCTCCTACTTCCAGTGTTCCTGCACTTGCAAAAGTGAGATGTCTCATGTATTTTGGTGGGTTTTGTAAAATACATTTATGCATATACAAGTCTCTATATATATATTTCAGCTCTTTTGCCTTAGAAAAACAGTAGTGAAAATTTTGATATATTTTAAAAACTGTTGAAGGATTCAGAAGAAATGTAATAATAATGGTCAGTTTTAAAAGGCAGAAGTCAGAGAGTGTCTGTTTATGCACAGTCCTTTTGGAAACATCAAGAGTCTATTCTATTTTGAAAACTCTGTGAACCTTGTTAAAATACCCCTTTTATCTCTTGACCATACACGGCTTGGCTGTGACAGGCTTCATCACAGAAGATGCACCTTGAATGTTCTGAAAAAGCAAATTAGATTCTAGTAAAAACATATGTTTCAGATGTCCTTTTTAATTTTTAATGAGTTCAACAATTCAGAGCCTCTTGTTCTGCAAATTAAAGATTTGATTCTAAGGAGCATCTCATTTGAAGTCAACAGCTAATGGAGCTGCTCAGCACACCTCAAGGGTGTGTGTATACAAATAACTATAAAGTGCAACTCAAGTATTTGCTCTTGGTTTTGCAAATTACTGTTTTTAGCTACATGGTCATTTGACCCAAATGAATTTAAAGCAAATTACATTGTGTCAGGATGAGCTTGGTAATGATGGCTGTTCTCCAGGACTGTAAAACAGAAAAAAATTTTTCTCTGATCCCATGAACAAACATCTTGAATGAGATAGGAGAATACTGCAAGTGAAAATTATGGCCCCTTCATATTGTGAAATCTATCTGAGCATTTAAAAGAAGGCATAGTTCCAAATTTCATGTGATTTTTCCCTGTTGTCAGGCTAAATTGCCTTTCCCCAATTAGTAGGTACTACTTATGTTTGCTCTCATTCAGTCATTCTGTAACATCTTTTACTTGGGAGTAAATTTTTTTGACTGTCAGATTCATATCTTAAATGTTCTAGAAGCCTGGAATGAGGATTATTAGTCTGGCCTTCCCAACAAAGTGCATTAGACCCTGAGTTTTGCTAAGGGAAGACCATGATAGACAGTATCTAAGTCCATCATCTTTTCCTGTAGCCATTAGAGAGGGATCAGTCTTCCTGGCCAGACAATTATCAAATCTGTCCTGTAAGGCTTTGGATAATGTAAATTCCACAGACTCTCTAGGCATTGCAGTATTCCTAACTTTAAAGGATAACATCCTTAGCCTCTTTATTATACCCAAACTCAATTTTATCAAAACACCCTTCATGAGCAACATATCATGTCCACTTATTTAAAAAAACAAAAGAAACCACCAAGAAGTAAAAACTTCCATCACAACCTCATCTTCACTTGTCTCTCCTGACATGGCCAAAGCCCCTATCAAAGAGTTACTAACCTCTGAGTCTTGTGCAGATAAGTTTTATCCCATTTTGACTGTTTAACAGATATGGTGGTCTTGCTTGCTTTATTTGTTTTCATGGGTTTCAGGTTATAATTCATCTTGAAATCAGTCTTTCTATTTATGTCAAATATCCTTTATGAATAGGATATTTGGCTGCAGCCAGGCCAGCAATGCTTTTAAGAGTGGATTTTGTTGGTTTGTAGTTTGTTGTTTTTCAGGGTTTTTTTGCCCTTCAGATCCACTGATCATGGATATAATGCCCCTTTTTCCTTCCTTATTTATATCATGGGTCCTCAGAAGTAGGCAGGTGCACAGCACTGTAGAAGTCTTGTCTGTGCATCTGAGTGACCTCCAAAACAGAGCATTTTAAACAGAAGATACGGTAATACATCACTCAGGTGTTTCTATGGCTACAAATGGTGAAAATTAAGCAATTCATATTAGTTATGTCACTATAATGCGATAGATTTGTTAAAAGTACGATTGTGAAGAATGAAACTGTTGCAACACATTTCTAGTTAAATGTATAGTCTGTTAAAGAGAAGTCTTTTTTATTTTCCATAGTATGTATTTTCCTGATAATAATTTTGTTTTTAAACTGTCAAGATGCAGAATCATGTAGATTTCTAATCTTTTTTTTTCTATTTGCAGCAAGTTTCACTGGCAGACCACAGGTATGAGACAAGTTTACATATTTGCATAGGCATTGGAAACAAAGTAAAGCAAATGAAAAGTTCCATTAAAGTAAAGGGGCTGGGATGGTTTTGTCTCCATTTTTCTGTAGAGGTCTGTTTGGGAGCTAGACTGATACAACAGAAAGGCCAGATTCTAGAATATCATAGGTAATAGAAAATTTCTACTTGTTCAGGCACTGCCATAGATATTATGGTTCTTCAGGTCTGTGTTGCTATCCAGATGGAACGAGCTTGCATTTATTTGGGCCAATTAGCTTCAAGCTAGCATCAGCTTGCAAGATCAAAGCTCGTTCTTGCAAAGAATATGTCCATATGTCCTTGTGTTCTGGTGCCCACAGCTCCACTTGCAGGATTGCAGATTTCTTTTAACTGTGTGCCTCAGTTATTTGCTGAGTCTCAGGCCAATACATGTAAATTCGTAAAATATCGGGGTTTTGTAAGATGACGTCACAGTCCTGAGCTGACTGAGCCCAGAGCAGTGTGAAGTTTCTATGTGTGCTAACACGTGGTACTGATGCTGTTTCTCCTCACACCAGGCCATGTGAAGTGTTCACTGGGATGTCAGCCAGTGCTTGCTGGCGTGCAGCACAGCCCTGTTCTGCAGCCTCCAGCCACGCGTTCCGCCTCATCAGAAACCCGCACGGGATCCCGGGACACGCCATGCGCTCCGACCGCGTGTTCGACTTGAAACAGTACAACACTGAATACCCAAAGACAAGGATGTTGTTTTTCTAGTACCTTGGTTTTTTTCCTTCTTCCCTTTCTATGCAACTGTAAATTATCAAGCAGTGGAATATTTGTCACTGATTTGTATAAATATACAGCCAGGGGAAAAGGGGCAGGGGCTTTATATACGTTCTTTTTGATAATGATTAAGAGAACTACATAAGGAGTTTGGAGCAAAACGTTACATTTATACATTCCTTTCAGCTCTTTGCTTTTGCATTGTAAAGTACTCTTAGTTATATTCTCATACATGTAATATTCTGTACTGATTATTTATATGCTAACCATCTGACCACGCAGATTTCAGAATATCCTTACATTATTTTCAGCATTGGCACATGAATTTCCCATAATCTGCATTATTGTTACTGGTTAACAACAACTGTCACTGGGTGCAAGATACAATATTTTAATTCAATTAAACAAGGTAAACTCTCATTTCAAGTCATAAGTTTCATTCTCATGTACTTAAGTGGTATTTTTAACTTTCTTTTCATTATTTCCAGCCAACACTCCATTTGGAGGATTTTTTTTTTTTAAGCCTTACTTTACTTTGAATCAGGAGATAGCTAAAAAGAGGACTAGGTTCTTACTAAAACAAACTTAAGCTATCATCTGAGTTAGTGTAATCTTTCTCAACTTTGTTCAGAGACAAAGCTTTGCTGTTCCCTGCTGGGCCAGACTTGCTTCAAGTTTTGGAATTTACAGTCTATGAAGTAAAGCTCATTTCTGTGAGATTCTTTTCTTTTGTCTGCCTCTTGGAAATGAAGAGACAATTAGAAAGCCCTTTCCAATACTATTAGCAGCAAAACTTCCTCCAGAACTGCAATGCACTTAGATATTATCATTTGGCCATGTAATCTTGCAGATCATCCTTATCTATAAAATAATTTATGTACTTTTGATAAGGATAATTGTGGGCAAGTTATGTCACCGATCAGCTGATCTCTAGTTTAACAATTATCATAAGAGATTTTAATGCCTTGGCAGAGTTCACAATGCTGCATGGCCACTTGCTTTAATTCTAGAACATACCTTTAATTGGTAAAACTGCATGCAATATCGATATTTCATGTATAGTAAAGAGAAAAAAAGCTGTATTGTTCTTAATTATCACTGAAGGAAAAAAACCCTTGTCTCAAAATAGTATTGAAAGAGGTGTAAAATTCTCTACTGCTACTAAAGAAATGCTAGGGGACATTAAAAGAGCAGGTAGGAATTTCTAGTGGTTTTGTGAAGTTTTGCCAACCAGACTGTCCTGCATTCACAGTATTTACTCCTGAACTGCTGCTGCTCAAAGAGTGATTCAGGCACAGTGCTGGCCACCTTCTACTGTTGGCACCAGTGCCCGTTCTTTGTGAACCCTTTGGCAAATTAATTAACCACTCTGCCTCTGTTTTCCTATCTGTAAAATGGGGATGATAGGATTTAGTTAGTGTCTGAAAAATTCTGTAGTAATGCTGTTAGTCTTGAGCAAGTGGAGAAAAGTTGTCAAGGTGAGATGAGAAGATGCTGGTTCCTATTAAAGTGTAAAGTAGTTTTTCTGAGAAGAAAAAAACCCACATTTTACAGAAGAGGAAAGCCATGACCACCTTTCTACCTCAGACCTATCTTCATAAGTAGTATTGGAAATAGCTTTATATTCTGTTCTCTGCAAAGTATTTGGCTTTTATCAAGCTACATAACTCTCTAGACAAAAAATCTTTCAAAATATTCCCAACATAAGTATAAAAAGAAATCAGTAATGAATTTGGTGGGCTTTATTTTTGTTCTGAATGTGAGGTTATGTATAAAGTTGTTTTTCTGCCTGTGTTTGTATGCCTCCTTTGTCCTCTGCTGCTGAGTAAATGCTGCTTCAAACACTACATTGTAACATTCTTCCTCTGAGACAATAATAAATAAAAGGAATATATTGCAGTAACATGAGAAAAAGTATGGAGTTCTTCCAAATTTTGTGGGCTTCAAGGATGGCACATCTCATTGCTAAATGCTGAAAATTTCATTCTGAAGATTAACATGAGCAAGCTGTGATAGTAAATTTCTGTGTCTTAGCTTTTTCTCTGTGTGGTTTGAGTTTCTATAAATGAGATTAAGCAGTGCTTTTTTGTTCATTAAGTCTTGCATATTTTCTCCAGTTTTCCATCTTTAGTGATTTTAGTCTGGAATCTTTCTCAGTTTCATGACAAACAGTAAATCTGATCACTGAGAAGCAGACTGCTTTTTTATTTTTTTAAATGTTCTGTATATGTATTACAGAACAGCAATAATGCATGAAGCCCTGTCAAGTAGGAGAACTGTAAATTAGTCTTCAGGTTTTTGGTAGCTTTCAGTCAATATGCTCAGCTGAACCACAGCATTAGGTATTCAGTCAGAAAGTATATTTGCAACCTTGTGCTGGTTTTAGGTATTTGCATTAATGCAAATGATGTTCATGACTGTGTTAGAATTGCTACTCTTCTAAAAAAAAAGTCCAAAGCCCTAACATTCTGTTTCTTTATCATAACAGTTGGCACTGGTTTAATGTTTAGTTGTTGGGTTTTGTTTAGTTGGTTTATTTTTTAAACTCTAACAAATGTCAAACATAAGTGTCAAAGTGATGACCTTTTCCCTCAGTTTGTGAAAGGATGGTTACCAAGTAAGTTGTAAGGAAATATCATTATTTGATGCAGCAGTTAGCAAGGAGGTTAATTACAGAAATAGTAATAAATCAAGTCAAATTAAGTTCTGTATTTAGAACAATGTCTTAAGAGGAAGAGACTACTAGATTAAAGCATGTATTAAACCACACAACCTGTAATTTTTAAAAAAAGTAAACATTTTAGTTATTTGTAGAGGAGGCAGCAGAAGAGAGAGGTAGGGATCAGTACCAGGGCCTGATTTTGGGAATAGTTTGTGAAAGTGCTCCTATCTAGAAGTTGTGCCCTCTGTACTTCTATTGCCAAGGTAGCAAGTGCCAGAGTTCTGTGATGCTGCCTGCCTTTAAGGAAGATACTCAGCTTACAAATCAGCCTTCAGTGCAGGGCCACAAAGGTCCTGGCTTGGGGAAACCAGCTGAATGGCACCCACTTCTCACCAACCACAGGGCTTTTCTCAAGGGTGTTGGGGACAGTGTGTGGCCACCTCTGGTCCTCCATGCACAATGCAATGGTGAGCTCTCCCTCCCTTCTCCACTTAGCCTTCACCTTTAAGCACCAACTGGCCTCTCCTGCTGTTATTTTGTCAGGCCCAGTGAAGCCAACCTGATAGTTTTCATGAGAAGGATTATGTCTCAGTCCAAAATACACATCTATGCAAAACATCAGGAGGGACACCTCCTTCACAGCCCAGAATGGATGGATTGGTTGATAGCATATCTGTTTAAATTCTCATTAGAAAACACCCTTAAGCTGCATTATTAAGATGTCAGTTCATTTTCTCAGAGAAGATGCAAGATTGATGCATCTAATTAAAATCAGAGGGTAGAAATCCTTCTGCTATTGGGACTTCATCTTCAGGGGAACTTTCACAGTGAAACAATCATCTTAGTATGGGTGGTATTATTTCTTTTTGGACCAAGAGAAGACTCTTCACATATTCAAAACCAAGATAGTTATATTATGAGACACCAATGCTGCTAGGTCAGAAATACTGGACACAGACCATGCACATGATAATTTGTGACACCTCCCTGTCCTGGATCAGGGGTTCTGTCCTCTTATTTCGACAGCTGGAAAAAAACAACAAAACCACAACCAACCAAGAAACAACCCCAAAAAGCCCACCAAACAACAAAATTTTAAAAAACAAACGTAAGTTCAGCCAAATTAAAAACATATTACTGTAATGGGCAAATTTTGGATTTATGCAGAAGACCAAAATATTCTTTTAAGCATTTCCAGTACAAATTATGCCTTTTTTCATCATATATATATATTTTGTTTTCTACTTTTAATATGGAGTTTCCCTAAGAAAAACCTTCATGAAGGCATTTTTTGCAGCACTGCAGAACTGAGAAATAGATCCTGTCTCCTGTCACGCAGAAATGAAGATGTCATGCCATATGGCTGAGAGTTCTGTTCCCACAACAACAGCAATAAAATCAGTCTTACAAATCTTGGCAAGGTGTAAATTAATAACAGTGGGGTAGGAAAAAAAACCCAAACAACTTATAGAGGGGGAAAAGAATATTTGAGCAGGAAGAGATCTCTTGCATCTTAGAAGCAAAAAAGCTCTTAGTAATCATCAGCTGCTGTGTTCCTCAATGTTCTTGAAGCTGGAAAAGGTGAAATCATTTTTGGCTCACATAGCTTTGGGAGTGTGTCTTCTTTAGTGCCAGTTTCAGGATGTGCCAGCAAAGATTACAGTCCTTACAACTTAAATTTATACATAAGAAAGACCAGCTGCCTTCAAGTGCAGCAGCCACCTTCCAAAGGGGTAGGTAGTGTTTTCATCAGGTGCTTTTCTAAACACCTCTGAGACACCAGGAATGGGCTGGCTCAGCTCATTTTCGCAGGCATCTCAGCACTGCAGCAAACTGGTGCAGCCAACACAAAGGTATCATTTAAATTGAAACCTGCTCTATGCTAGTATTCTTATTAAAAGAGAGAATCTAGGAGAGCTGCATAGAATTACTAGCTGTGCTAGTCTTGAAATAATTGGACAGTAGAAGAAAACTCACACACCACTTTAATATCTATACTTTGCTATCTGTCCTCTCTCATTGTCATCTCTGAATCTGTATTTGCAGATTAACTATTCATGCTCTTGTTAGTCACTGTCTTTATGCAGTCAGATAAACACTGAAAATGTCTGGTTTTCTGACTGAGGTGGGTTGACCCTGGCTGGATGCCTGATGCCCACCAAAGCTGATCTATCTATCACCCCCTTCCTCAGCTAGACATGGGAGAGAAAATATCATGAAAGCTCTTGAACTGAGATAAGGACAGAGATTGCTCACCTAACCCACAAATGCAAGTTGTATACACTTTAATGAGTAAGAGAAGAGACAGAATACACAATAGTAACTGTCACTGACTACCCACATCACTGATTTAAATGCAAACAGAAGTAAGGAAAGCTAAGGGTTGCCTAGATCCTCTTTCTTAAAGATCAAGGTGACAGTTACCTTCTTCCACTCCTCAGAATCTTCCTCTGTTTCCCATAGCCTTCCAAAGGTAATTAAGAGCAGTCTTGCAATGATAGCAGACTCACTGCACTCCTCACAGTGCTCCTGGGTATATCCCAGCACATCCCATGGGCAGCTTGTTCAGTACATCCAGTTTTCCAAAGCATTCCCAAAACTGATTCTTCACCCAGGAAGAGGACATCTCCCTTGCTCCTGACTTCTGGACAGTCTTTCTACTAAAGACTGAGATAAAGATGGGATTCAGTACCTGAGACATTCCTGTGCTCTTTGTCACCAGGTCCTTTTCACCAGTGGGCTCATGTTTTTCCCAGCCTTCTTTTTTCTGCTGCTGTAGTCACCAAAGTGATTCTTTACACCTTTTGTATCCTATAACAGGCCTTGGCTTTCCTAACCCTATCCCTGCAGAACTGGGGAGTATATCTTTGTGCTTCTTGGTCCCCAAACAGGCTGAAGCCTGCTTTTCTGAAGCCCAGGGATGCAATCCTCCTTTTTGCCTTAACCCCTTTGGACCCCTGAGCACTGTCATCTCATGGTTGCTGTAGCTACAGCAACGCTTAACCTTCATATCCCTTCCTCATTCTTTCTGTGTGACTAGAAGGTCCAGCAAGATCTCTCACCAAATTCTCAGTCATTTACATGAAGAAATTGTCACCAGTACACTCTAAGAAATTTTCCCTCACCAGTTTGTATAATCCTTGTATGATGGCCTGAAAAAGTCTTTTGCCAGAGAATTGCAATACATGAGTAGAGGACCTTTAAAACACAGATGCTTTTCTTGATTTTGTTTAGTATCTCTGAAAGTATTTTGGTGAGCAGTTGTGAGAAATCTAAAGAATGGCAGCAACACCCAGACAAGTGAAAACATCCAGCTGTATTTCTGTCTCTCCAGTGCCAGCAGCCCTTCTGGAATGGAAAGTGTGGCTCTGACCTACTTGCTTTCAACAGACTGTAATTACAGCACTTATCAATTTTCTATTAAAATACAGATGTGAACAAATAGAAAACCCAAGTGGCTGAAACATGAGCAGAATTATTTCATCCCCTAAATCCCAGTTCCAGCAAAGATGATGCTTGTAGGATGAAAAGTAAAACCAATGAAATGACAGTAAACAATCAGTTTAGTTTATTATGAAATACTAGCCAGACTTTATTCACAAAGGTATACCATAGTATTTGTCAGTCTGCTGCCTAGACTTGGAATTTCTTCCTCTCCAAAATGTCTGCTTGCTTGCTGTGACACAAAAATTAGTGATAGCTTTAGAAGAAGAGAATTATTTTGACTTTCAAACTCCTCTGATTTCTCAAAGTACAGATTGTGCTACCCATTTGGTGACAAGAGTCTGAACTGAGTGTCCAAAGCTGGACCCAGCACCCCAGCCCCAGTAATCCCAGAAAATAGGGAATAGTCACTCCCTTTGATCTACAGATTAGTTTTGTTAGGACACCCTCTCTTTGCTGCATTGGGGCAACACATGACCATCCATGGAAAAGGCAGTAGGTGATAGATGAGGAGCTGACTTCCAGGTTAACCCACTTTAGTTTTTTCAGAGCTTGGCAGCATTTGGCAAAGAAATTCTTCTAACTACTCACATTCTTGTTACTGCAGGCAGTTTGGTTCTCTTTTCCTAAAAATCACACTACTTATAACACTAGTCAGAAAAATGGGATTAGCAGATAGATATTTCCTAGCATTCAACTTTCATTTAGTTGTTCTTGAAGAAGAATGCGTTGCTTTCCCAGGTATTGAATCATATGTGGGTTTGATTGACTTCTTCCATTCACATGTCCAAAGACAGTCAACCTCTGAACATTAAAAAGCCAGAAAACCAAACCACACCTAGTGTTTTAACTGAAAGTTCTATAGGTTTGTCAAGGTTGTCGCTCACTTTATTATTTATGGCACCTCGTGTACCTTAGAAATTACTACTGAGTGAACAAAACCAGTACACGCTCCATTTCTCTGCCAAAGCAAGGCTCCCACTGAAAGCTTGGAAAGTTTGAGTTAAAATAACAATTTGATGAATGAGACAATTACACACATTATTACACACAACTAAGTTACACTTCTTAAAGGCTGACAACAAACGCCCTCAAATGTCATCCTGACACTGCTGATTTTAGGGCTTTTTAAGGTTTATATAAACTAATCCAGAAAAAATATAAGCCGTCACACCTTTCAAGAATCTTTGGAAAAAACATCACTGTACATAGAAGCTTAAGCCTGTCAGCCTTGTCTGCAGTCACTGCATTTATTTATTAGCTTTTAACCCAGTTGCAAAGGAAAGAAGTTTATAGCACATCTGTTTCCACAGAGATTGGATAAAACATGGCAGTTTAGTTAATGAGAGTATTTTTTCTTAATCTGTTTTTGCTCGGATAGCTGATATAAATAGATATTTTTTTAAAAAGAGGGATTTTTTTCCTAGTTTCTAATAGTATTATGTTCCTCCCAAGTGGAAGAAAAAAGTTTAAAGCAAAAAGTTAGATTACATGGTGTGATTAAAACCAAGATATTCCACACCCATCTACCTTCCTTCCTAGACTGGCAGAAAAGACAAGGCAAAAATCAAAAATGAAGCAGATTTAAAAAGTCGGTCCTGAGGACTGCCCTTCCAATAAGAAGTGCCTTAAGTAGCAACAGCAAAGATAACAAGGCATTATTTAAGTTATATATGTACACACACATATAGTATATTATACTTTTTTATATATATACACACTGGAGACAACTGTATAAAAGGACAGGATTATACCAGTGAAAGCTTAACAAACATTTATGAAAAATAAAATTGCATATAAAAATAAAATCACAGCTGGCTCCCACACCACGTCCATGGGGCTCACCCCTCCCCACCAAGGGCAGTCTCCCCGCTCCGGAGAGGCAGCACTGGCCCCTGGAGGCTCCCACTCCATCAGGCACTCCAAGGCTTTGTCTCCCCACCAAAGAGAAAGGCGGGAAGGGGGATATCTCAGTTTAGGCTCCCCATCTCCAACCTGAAACCACTTAATATTCTAGTTCAGCAACACTCAGAAAGGAAAGCTGTGTTGATCTGGTGGGTATTAGCAGCAATAATGGCAGTAATTAAGTAATAATCACCTTAAAAATGTGCTCTTATCTTAAGAGTTCAAGAAAGAACAGAGACTGAAGGCTGGGGCAATTATCTCCTGCTTTAGCTCCAGGGAAACAAACACTGAATAAGCATTCATATCAAAGTCAGTAAATAATTTGGCCAATTACCTATTCCCACATCACCACTGAAGTTTCTTGATTGAAGATTGCAAGCATTTATGTTTAGCCTTCAGCTTAGTGTTTAGAGTGCCATACAGGAACTGAACCTGCAATAAAAATTTATCCCTGAGTTACTGAAATACAAATACAAAAAAGTCAATACAATCTGTATTTATGTCTCTGTGAGCACAGACTTGTAAAGAGACCACATTTTTGTGTTATCACTAACCATCTTTTACATATGTAAGTACAGGGTTTGTCATGGAATTAATTGCCTTTTCAGTTCCCCAAATTGTTTTGGTATGGTGGAAGCAAATTGAATATACGTGTTAGTATAGCTGATAAACTACTCATTTTACAGTTACAGCAAGGAGTTTCAACATGCACTGAAATAGTGAGTTTTTCTAGATGTTCCTTGCTGCTAAGCTTCTCCCTTAAGAAGCCCTAAAAAAAATGTTTTGGGAATAGATGGGTGTTATCTCCTTCCACTTCATCTCTCCTGCAGTACATGAAGGGCAGAACTCATTCAGTGCCAGTCCAAGTGTGTGCCTTGGAATGAGTCCCCATCCTCCCCACTCTGGTATTGTAGCAGCACAATATTATACTGCACATACCTCTAGTCAGAGTCAAGGAATAGATTCGCCAACCCACTGTCTCCCTATGACATTTGCAATAGGCTTAAGCACATCTAAAACAAATGTATCTGCAAAAGTGTCAGCAAAAGCTAAATTTCAAGAAACTACACTGCCAATGAGTAGTTAAATACATTCTAGGCCAGAAATTTGCCTTTGTTGTCCGCAGACAAGAAAAAAAAATAGGATCTCTAAGAAAAAAAAAATCAAGTTGAATTTAAGGTAAATCAAAGGCACTGAATTGGCATTAGAGGGACAGACTTCTCAGAGATGCTCTTTCTGCAAGGACTCTTAAGAGCAGACCTACAGTCTAGCTGTGGGTCCTGGCTATTTAGGCATTAAGAGCTTGTCATCTGTGGCTGCAGGTTTCCTGTAAGGGCACTGGAATTCTTAATGGCAAATTAATGTCTTAGGTATTGAATTTCTCAACATAAAACATTTGCATGGAAATAATTTTTAAAAACCCCAAACATACAAGAAACCCACGCCAGGAACTATACTGACAAACTTAAATAATCAGCAGTGTAGGGCCCAGATTCTAAAACTGTGGTTCTTAAACACTCTACTTTTGCCAGAAGGCAGCCAGCATCTAGAAATTAAGATTCATATGACAGTATAAACATATTCTTGTCAGGGAAAAAGGAAAATCTAAACACAATATTAATCCTGCTTGTGGTGTGCTTTTGCCTCAGATTTTTACACACCTTGCCCTATCTTTTATAAAAGCCCTGTGAGTGTTTATCCTGTTAATGACTCTCACTGGTAGTGCATTCATACTCTGGTGTTCTCTCCAAAATTGGTGGCACTTAAAAGATTTCCTTAAGGAACTAACCTCAGAAGCTTTATATTTCCAGGGTTTTTTCTTATGCTGCAACTACAGATGGATGTTTGACAGTAAATATGACCTCTATCTTTCTGAGAGATTTTTATTCTTATCACAATGTTATACTGCTGTCCAGGGTTAGCAATCTGTGTCAAAGCATTTACAGGATATTTCATGGCTAAGCACTTAATTGTACAGTGAGCAACTAGGTAAAGGCTTAACCAAGCAACTCAAATAAATGAATGATAATAATTTAAGACTGCCAAATTTAGCAAAATTTTCTGCTAGCTATTTTCCTACAGCCTATCATCATGAACTCCCTTATGCTATTCAAATATATAAATATAAACTACATTAAAATGACAAAACAATCATCACTCTAAACATCGACAATCATCAGGCATTCTTTCCTAATAGAAACAATTTCTGAGAAAAGTCACTTCTTTCAAAAAACAAAACCTAAACCAAAAATCCATGAAACATATAGACTAAAGAGTTCAGACATTTCATAGAAAAAAATTAATCCCACTTCAGCCAAGAGTCTACTACTGTCCACTAAACAATCATTTGTCTGCCTTGATTTAAAGCTGTCTTTACTAGTCCTTTTATAAGTTAACTGCTCCCTAGTTTGTATCATGTACATAAATTGACTCTGATGTTTGGGTTGCCATGCATAGTGGCTTTTCTAACTGTACTACCAAGGAACACCAAGATAATTAAAGGACTGAGGCCTCTCTGCTACAGGGAAATGCTGAGAGAGCTGGGATTGTTCAGCCTTGAGAAGGAGGGCACCAATATATGGAAATACCTGATGGGAGGGTCCAAAAGGACAGAGACAGGTTGTTTTCACTGATGCTCAGTGACAACACAAAGATCAGTGGGCACAAGCTGAAATACGAGAGATTCCCACAGAACATCAGGAAAACTTCCGTATTATGAGAGTCTCCAAGTGCTGGAAAAGCTGCCCAAAAAGGTTGTGAAGTCTCCATCCCTGGGGATATTAAAAGCTGTGCAAGTAACAAGTTCTGGGTGGCAATGCTTGAGTGGAGAGGGGATGTTGGATGACTCCAGAAGTCCAACCTCAACCACTCCATGAGTCTGTGAAGTGTCTTAAGATTAAAAACTTTTCCATTTAGACTATTGGAAGGCTTTATGCTACAGATAAGCTTTTGTACATAGTTGAAAAATAGTGAAGTATGAAAAAAATCACATTGGTCAATGAAGTGCTTCCTAGAAAAAGGCAGGCAGCCCTTTTTCCAGATATTTGAATTATGGCACCAGCTTGCTAATAAATCCCCTTCACCTTATCTTCCCGACTTCACAGAACAGGAAACAACAGCTTTTCAGCCCTTGTCCTTCTTGCTCTTTACCCAGGAAAAGTCTTTGTCTTCCTTTTCATGAGAGCAGATCTTGGACATCACTGTGTGTTGGGAAGGAGGCAGTATCCAAGAGTGCCAGTTGCCAAAGTTACAAAATTGCTGCTATAATTTTCATATACCCATTTGTATTTGGCATGGAGAGCTTAACTCAGATTTATTTTTCCTTTTCTTCTCAAGAGCTGCACAGCCAGCTGGTGGCTCGCTATGTTGCATACACAAATTTCACCACTAGTGACAGCCACACTCTTCCAGCTGCCTCTCCCTCAGCCATTCCAGGTGCAGTTGGAGCTCCTGGACCCAGTCAATCCTCTGCACATGATTCAGGAGAGATGCCAACACAGAAAAAAACTTGAAACACTTTCAGTTTTTGATAAAGTCTCTATAAGCAAGATAATGAAAGCATAAAACCGGAATAAAAGCCTCAATTCCTACTCCAACATCTACATTTTCAGTTTTGTGTTTCAGTATCAAATTGATAGACATGCACTGTGCTAATGCGTAAAAAACATAAGATTTTAAACCAAGACATCCTAAACTAAGATTACTTTTCAGTTAAGCATCTGCTTCAAGCTGTTTCTCCCCTAGGAAGCCAGATCACTGCCATATGGACACTCCCAGGAGGGACAGAGGCATCTCAAGCCAGTATCAAACCAAAGCCTGGGGAATTCAGCAGCCTTGTGCAATGCCCAGCTCAGCAAAACTAAGTAGTCTGAGGGTCTCCTTTTCACCTGGGCTCCACAGCATCAGACAACTCTTCAGCAGAAAATTTTCCTTTCCAAAGGCCCAGCTGGACCCTGTCTTAGCACCCTGCTTCCAGCTTATGACCAAGATGCAGCTCACAATGAATTCCGCTGAAATGGCGAAGGGGAAATAACAGCTCCATGCACACAGAACTGTTCCTTTTCAAAGGTGTTATAACTTAAATTATTTCATTTTAAGTCACACATACCCCTTCAATTCCTCCTAATCTTTTCCCTGGTTTCCCAAAAACAAGCCAAACCCCAGAAGGCCACTCAGTAAAAAACTGTGAGAAAAGGTTCTTCAGATTCCACTTCTGCTGTGCTCTTGGGGAAATTAATATCAGGTTAAGTCTCAGGCACTGCCAGATTTGCCATCTGTGAGCTTTTAAATAAAGACAACAAAACCAAAAAGGAGTCCACGGAAAAGGCTACTCCCCAAGCACTTTAGTGCAGACTGGGAACTGTCACCAAAGTACCTGCACTGCAAAAATCCACATTCAAAATGGAAAGTAGCCAAAACCCAGCACTCTGACTGTCATGGGAGTTTTAAGAGGGTTCAGACCTGATTGCTACAGTACTGTAAATTAGAGACAGTCTCTTGGCTTTCACACCATTAAAAGTTCACAGCCATGAGTGCTCCCAGGTGGCTTTGGTTTCAAGAATGTCAGACTCAGAGGAGTAGTTCTTACCACCTCTTTATTTCAAGACAGAGAGTTTTTGACTTGGGTTTGTTTGGATGTTTTTGAGAAAAATACAATATTCTTAAAACACTTGATTTGTTATCAAATCCCAACTCCGACTTATAAATCTAACATTATTTGATCCACATACAGTCTATTTATTCTTACTAGTAAAGCCTGAAAGGAGTCAGTTTTTGCCCCGCAGCAGCAGAAAATCTCTGGGTTCCCCAACTCTTTATTTTCTACTTTTGTAACTTCATCCTGTGAGAGATCAGGCAGCTACCAAAACTAGAGCCCTCCTGTACATTATTGAGCCTTGCAAATCATTAGTGCTGGCATTTAAAACTACAAAGCACCAACAGCCATAGTGACAAACAACATGAATTTACTGCAGCCAGAGAAGATTATTTTCAGCTTTGACTTGAGTGCTTTAAATAAGGGACATAGCAGCAGGCAGTACTTACCTTCTCTCTCTTGAAGATAAAGAGGAGAATCACTGTCAGAGGGACACAACTTCTCTTTCAGCCACTGAATCCCCCCAGTCTCATTCCAGACCAGGCTGCTCCCCTCTGCCCTCCACAGTCCTTCAGCCTCCATGCCTACCATCCTACCCAGCCCACAGTACCACAGAGACCCGTCTTACAACCATCATCCACTCCATCTCCCCAGAGGGGATGCTTACGTAGGAACCAGAGCAGAGAAAGAGCAAACTGAGCCAGTGAAGCCTAATTACTGCTCCACCAGGCAGAGCTGGGAAATAGCCGAGCCATCTCAGATGGGCTGAGGCCAGCTGCCCTCACTCAGGCTTGTTTGAACCCCAGTAGCTCTTGTCTGCTTGAGTACTGGTCCCATCTTTGTTCTTCCCTAAGAAAATTTTTGTTTCCTGTTGTCCTGGCTTCAGCCAGGACAGGGTTACATTTTTTTTTGTAGTAGCCAGGAGAAGACTCGACTGTGGGGATGTGGCTGAGACCCAGATTTTTTTGGTATGACCTCACCAATTCCACAACAGGGGGAAGTGGGCTCATGGTAGCTTCAAGGGAGAAGGGGTTTCCTTCTCTTATAAATATTGATATTCTTCCTTTTCTTATCTCGTTGGTGTTCCCAGTACATTGTTCTTATCTCAGCCCATGACCTTTACTTTTTGTGCTTCCAACTGGAACAAGCAGTGGGTCTGGTTTTAGTGGGGTGCTGAAGTGGAGAATACCATTCCTAAACCGTGACCACCAGTGTGTTCTTGGCACAACTTCATTATTTTCTGAGGGAAGGGAGAGCTGGTGGGTGAGCAGCAGAGTAAAGCTGAATCCCTGCAGTGACTAAGGCAGAGGAGAGATGTGTAAAGCAGCAGAGTTTTGATGTCTGGGAAAGCACATCTTGGTTCCAAACTCCTATTAGAGCACACCTCAGAGAAGGCAGACCTTCTGCCTTTCTCAGGAAATGTCAGATGGTTTTTCCACCATGCTGGTACTGCAGTGCCCCTGAGTTATGTGCCAAGGATTCCCGACCAGCAATGCTCACTGTAACATGGTTTCAGCTCCTCAAAGCTGACCCTAAATTTTGAGAAATTTGGTGCTGGATTTGATTATCTTTTACCTTTCATGGTCATTCTCCTGAGGGTTGCTTAAACATGCTCCCAAGGATGAGGTTGAAAGACAAAGCACTGAAGATAAAAAGACTCCTGGATTTTTATTTTAATTTGACAAGTCTAAATTCCACTAATCTAGTTTCAATTAATATAGCCTAATCAAGTAAAACTTGCTACCTGGGAGGTATTAATTACAGATGTATAACATAAAGATACCATTTCAATTTTCACTTGAAGTCTATCAATGTAAATTGAGTATTTCTGTTGTTGAAGAGATGAATAAAAATTACAGAGTTAATCTGAAAAAAATTCCAAGAAAACCTGTCACCCTCATCATCCAGTAAACTGCATCTGACATGCATTGCAGAAAAGTATCTGCATTATAATATTTTCACATCCACAGGGATATGGAACATCCCAGGGGCTATTTAGTGTTTCTTCACTCTTCCTTGGGTAACACCAGGCCAGAAAGGCCTCAGATGTGTCAAAAATGCTACAGAAATGTTCTGGACAGGGGAAAGCAGACCCGATGAGGTATTCTAAAGCTGGAATAAAGTGCTGGCTTAATATTTTCAAAAGCTCTGGGATGAGTTTGTTTGATGTGTTTGTTTCATGCTGTGCAGGAGCTCAGGAGCCAGAAGTATATGTAAGGAACCAGATGTAAGGAACCTTCCATTGGTCTGAGAACTTGAAGCACACTATTCTGGTCACTCTAGAGCTGGAACTATATACTAGAGCTTGGGGAAAAAAACAACCCAGTCTTTTGCAAGGCAGTAGGTCCCCCTGCTAGGTATAAGCAGTTACTCCATGCTGTTCCAACTAGTTGCCCTTCAGGATTAACGGATGGCAATACACTCTGTAACATGTTTTTTTCAAAAACAATAAAGTTTAGAAAGGAGTACCACTCCATGCTCCAATGTGTAAGTAAAGGCTTCTCATTTTCTGTGAATTATTTTCTCCTTAGCTTAAAAAACATCCCCAGTTCAAAATTTAGGGCTGGTATTATTGTTCTGCCTTAATGAGATGCTTTTGTAGGACAGATATAGTTAAGGTTAGGTCAGCCTCTTAATTTATAAACCCCATTATTCAAGGATTTATCACATAGATATAATAGATATTTATGCTAGATATTGTATTAGATATGTGCTGAAATTTGGGTAGAAGAAATTTTTTTATTAGTTAAAAGAGAGCAAAGAGAAAGAATGGCTGAGCTGTCAGGTTGTATTTGGTGAACATTCATTACCTTCTTCTCCCTTGGTTATTTACTGTGTATGAACAATGTGTTCTTACCTGTGTTTAATCCTAGACCCTTAAAACTGGGAACCTGCTGATACCTAAAATGCTCCAGTCTAGAAATACTACATTTTGCAAGCAGACTGGTGAAAGAATTACATGCAGGTTTTGTAGTTAAAATGAGAAATTCTTAAGTGATGAATGTGGACGAGAACTCCACACAATAGCAGAGCAAGCAAGGACACCAGCTGTGTGCTTGAAAGGTGTTTACTTCTTGTTTGCTGAGAGCAAGGCAGTGCTTGGTGCTGCAGCATTCAGCATGGCTCTGGGGACGTGCAGTGATGGTCGTGCTGTGGGGTCTGTGTGCCCAGGCCTGTAGCCAGCAGGGCAGTGCAGGGTTGGTCTGTGCAAAGCAGAGATCCAGGGTTCCAACACATTAGCCTGGCAGGTGCTAACATCTCAGAAGTCAAACCCTAAACAGCCAAAGCGCAGCAGAAGCTGTGCAAGGGAGGATCTCAAACAAAGACGCTGCAGCCAGATCTGCAGCACCAATATTACCAATGACAGCAGCACCCGCCTTCAGCAGAGCAGCTTGTCAATCTCATTCTGATTAGATGACCCCAGAACTGTTGCTCCTTGCTTTTGCAGTGCCTGCTCTGCACAGACAGATGTACTACTTCTCTGCAAGCTCAGGGAGGGAAGTGAGAAGAAAGTCACCTCTTATATTCCCTTGATTCAGCAGCACAAAACTGCCAGAGTGGCAATTAGTCACACTGCCAGTAGAAGTTATCTGTGTTTCAATACATTATGCATTGCATTTTTAATTTTTAGAGAGGTTTTTGTACCTTTGTAAGTACAGGCAAGAATCCCATGTGATTTTTAAAAATTATTTTGAAGTCTGCAAATCTCCTGCACTCCCTTCAGCATAGTTTAGTCTTGCTAGTGCGTCTCAGAAAATGTCACAAAACCAAACTGAAGTACCACACTAAGTAACAGCTGCATGTTGCCTGGAGTCCTTGAGTGCTCCTGTTGTATTGTTTACAGTGCCTTCACCACCAGGAAGGCTAGATGTGATATTTTCTGGTAAAACCCACACATTAGCTAGATGTCCCAGGAGTTTCCTATGGTTTCATCATACACATACATTGATATCTCTACAGATACCAAGTGAAGAAACAGTCTGGAGCAAAGTTCTTGTTTTTACTGTCTGGTTTGTGCTGGCTCTGCTCAGTAATAGAAGTTATAGGAGCATTGGTAATGTTTATGACAGGAGTCCTGCTTGCTCAGTGAGCATCAGAGTCAAGCCACATCCTTCTTGGAGAAACTGTGTTCATTTGGCTCCCTGCTGATAAGATGTGTTACACATACTGTGCTCCCTCAAGATGCTTGATGATCCCTGCCAAAAGGATTCTGTAAATAGGATAAGGGTATCACTCCCTCTGCATTCAAAAAACTAACACAGGAGCCACTATTTGTATGCAATGACTACAGAGAGAGGACTCTCATTACTCCTGGTTTTTAGTTTAAGGGTGATGTGGTTGGAAAGTCAAGTTTTCATCTCTACTTTGGACAGCATTTTGCTGCTTCCTAGGAGCCCTCTGCTGTGGAACTGCAATACTTATACCAATATACCAATATGTATAAATCAGCACTAACAGCTGTGCTAATGCTGACAGGATTGTTAGAAAGCTGCTGTGCATGTCAGTCACTTCCCTCTTCTTTGTATTTTCACATTGATGGGAGGACAAAATGGAATACAATAAATGATGCCCCTCTTTGGCTGATGCAACTAGTGACACTGCCAATACAGGAGTTGTGAGAAAATACCATTAAAATCAGATATAGTTGAAGGTTGTATTGATTGCCAATTACTTAATTTAAGCATCTGCAGGAGTCACTGCTGTATGTAAGGGCAATAACCATGGAGAAGAAGGTGAATTAAAAGAATATGAGCTATAAAAATTAGTAGGCTGTTCAAGACACTGTTGTTGCCATGTCTGGTGAATTGAAGTTTTAAAGAATCTGATGACCCATGGGGTTAATGGAAGTTATCACTTGCATATGATAAGGCTTTACCTTCCAGGTTTCCTAAAGCAGAGACTACAAATTAGATTTATAGGTTAATATAATTATAAATGTTTCTTCTTTAAACAGTATTCATGTAGAGATTATTTTGACTGAAATGATAGCTTCAGAAGAGTTGTATAATTATCATAAAAAGTAAAAATATAGGTAAGTGTTCTTAAAGCAAGTCAAACTTGTGAAGAATATCCAATGAAAGTTTAATTTTAGGCAATTTTGTTCCAATTACTGGTATGTATTTAGAAAATATCTCCTCAAATTAGAATTGCTTTAGCCTCTCAATTCAATTCCAACACATTTTCTGTGATAGCTTCACTTCATATTTTAATTGATTGGCAAATTAATGCAAGCTGTAACTGAGATAATGTTGTAAGGCAATGAAATCAGGGCGATTGCACTTTTAAAACGAAGATGCTAGGTTTACTGAATTTTGAAGCTTGACTTGTTTTTCTTATTCTCCTTTAATTTCTTCTATTGTTAACATTCATATGTACTGGTACAGTTTTGTATTAACTCTTGCTACAGTACTTCACACTGCTGAATATTTCTGTGACTTAGAGACAATTACACTTCTGACTACAGAATGATTTCTTTCAGCCAGTAGATACATTGGATGTGAAACTTCTAACAGTTGTTTTTAGTTTTTTATTTACCTGACATTAGATTTGTCAGAACTGTTCAGAAAACGGCTCCCAGCTTTTGCTCCACACAGGAACATGGCTGCTGCCATGGCACTGTGGAAGAAGTCCAAGCTCAGGGTCTTGTCCTGGCTTCACTGGTTTAGTAAAACTATTCCTAGTTGAAAATCCCCCTCTTGCATTTGTAAATGGGATGTAGGCAACAGTGAGATGCAAGCTGTAGCACCTCTTCCCAGGCAGAGGGTAAATGAGGGAGGTTTCTCTCTACAAAGGTGATCAGCCATTAATGTGGGTTTGGATGCTCTGGCTTTTGCAGTGGCACTGAGCAGATGGTGGTGATTAAACACTAAATATCAGGGCAATAAGTTATATTCCTTGAAATCAAGTTACAGCTATGCATTAAAACTGTCTCACCTACAAAGTTGGTCTGTAACCGGCTTGACTGTGAAAGTACTACAAAAGGTTTCCCTGCATGTCTTGGTGTTATCAGCAGTGCTTTGCTGGGTTTTGTTCACTACAAAAAAGACCACCACCAGATGTAAGGAACCAGAGAGAGTTAAGTCTGGAGAGAGAGTTAAGACTGGATTGTGATCCCAGAGACTAGATATTAATATTCTTTTTACCAGCAAGAAGGGCTCCAAGCCTCACACCCAAACCCTGCCTTTACTTTTATTTTTTTTCTCCTCTAATAAGGATAAACATAGGCCTGCCCACTTGTTGGTTTGCTTCTGACAGGACTTTGACAACCTTGCACACAACAGTAACTGCCTGTGTCTCAAGGTCTAATCCACTTACCCAATTTCAGAAAGCCAATTATGGAGTAGGGTAAAAAATGCTACTAAAGGAGTCCAGAGGGAAAAAAGTCCCAAAATTTATTAGCTCAGTGTGGAATTGCTAATTGCAACTTGCAGAGGAATGGCTCCTTAGTCAGCCAGCTGTGTTTGTGTAAGGGAAGAGGAGGGGATGGAGTTCACTGGGTCAGTGGAACTGGTGGTCTCTATCAAAAAGGACACTGGAGGAGGCCTTCAGGGCTAGGTCTGCTGATGGTGAACGTCTTAGTAAAGCCCAGTGCTGCTCCTAAGTATTTGTATGTCACGGATGCTGAGAAGTGCAGAGGCACTTGTCCAGTACACTCAGTACCCTGTGACTTACAGGTGCTTGTCTGGGAGCAAAGAATGCACTTCTACTCTAGGACATTTTCAAAATAAAATCAAAATCCTTTTGCTTTCCAATGGCACATTTAGTGCAATGGAGGAGGGAACTGCCTTGTGTGTACTCAGGGTGTTAATGCAGGCAGCCATTCAAGAGAAACAATCATCTTTAATGCCAACAGCGAGAAGTACCAATCTCCAGTGAGCCAGGGCCACGTACAGTTCTGCCAGTCCTGCTCTGCAAGGCAGCCAGGCTCTTTCCACACCACCCTCTCAGTGCACTGCCAGCACACAGCTCCTCTGAAACACCATAGTCTTTAATAATGCAAAACATTCCTAAAAGAGACCTAATCCACTGCAATGATAGGAAGGAACAAGATGTGGGAATGCAGATCTAAGGCAATCAAGTATCTTTGAATCTTTACAACAAGGGTCCTGTGATGAGGGGGCAGAAATTAAAATTTGTTTTAATCTGAAGAGGCAGTGCAAGTATTTACAGTGAATTATTCATAATCACATGTCACTGCATGGTCTTGCAACAGATTTTCAAGCAGGAATCTTCTCCCATTGCTCTGTTAATGGAGTGATTTCCAGAAGACTGCAGTTTTGAATTGCTCAGAATTACCTGAAGTGACAGTTCTTAGCTTATGAATTAATTCTGATCACCAACTCAATTTATAACCTTGAACTTCTGAAACACCTTCTTCTGCAATTCATTCCCCACAGTGTTCATCTGTAAGCCTACTTTTATAAGTATATACATATAAGCAATATATAGAATTTAAGGATTAATTTTTTGTCTCTTAACAGCCATCAAAAGTTTTCTTTATTTTCAGTGATTTTCTGTTTGTATAACAGGTCTTTAATAAGTACAGTAAAAAAAGTATTCCTGAATCCAGTAGCATTACAACAGTTTATAGCTGTATTTACTGTAATTACCTAGGAAAACAAAGATTTTGATCACCACATGCTAACCTGGCTACTGTTAGTGACTCTGCCATGTGCAAAGTCTCACCAGAGATTCGTCTTGATGTTTTTCGAATTGACCTGAATTTTCATATCCGTAAATAACTGCAAGAACACAAGTATTAACATGAAGGAGTTGGAGTGCATTTTTTTCAGTTCATGTCTTTAATTGCTAGCTTTACAACAAAGACTTTCATTGAGGGGAATACACTTATGAGTTCCATAGAATATGTTCAGAAAAGAGTTGTTTGTTCCAGAAAGTTGGTGCAAAATTTTCATACTGCCTTAAAAATTCCTCAAACTCCAGGCCTGATTTAATTTCTCTGCTTACTCTGAAGATCTTTCTAAACACTGGCAGCACTTGCCATAGATTTAAAGGTTGCAGTTAAATTATTTTGTAGCTATCCAGTTCGCTCTATCCACTCGATCTGTTAGGCAAGACTTTTATTTTTCTCTCAAAATGCTCTCCAACTCTTGGAATTTTAAGGATTTCATTATTTTCAGTGTATTACTCTGTATAACAATCTTTTAACAATGCTGGACCATATCAAAATGCTTTCACAAATGCATATCACAAAGCCTGCACAGTGTGACACAATTTTCTTGGAGTGGCTCTCTGTGACTTGGCTTGAGCCTAGGGTGCACTGCTATTTTTACCAGAAGATGTGATTGGTCACTGAAATAAACTACAGCCACAGATTCTCAGGTTTCTGAAGTCCTCAAATGGAAATTGCTGATTTACATGGAACTGGGTTAGGTGGTGCTTCCTAATGTTAAACTGAGTGGCAGCCTCTCTGAGATGGCTCTGTCCTGTTAATTCGTTGGATTATCCCAAAACAAAAGTGCTATTCAATCTCTCAGCTGTTTTTTGTTTCATTGAGGAGATTTAGCACCCAGTAAGCAGTGACTTACATGATGAAAAAACTACTAAAACATCTGAGTGCAGACACACAAATTCTGTGTATTACCTGACTTCAAATTAAACATACAGACATGCTGGGGAAGCGTAAGATTAGTTCAAGCTCAGAGCTGATGCCTGGAAGAGCTGGAACAGAGGCTAGACAGAGTTAAGAGGAATAAAGGATATTTATTGAGACATTCAAAGGCTATACCCAGACAGCCCCAGTGTTACAAATCAGGCTCTGGCTGGATGCCTCGAAGATGGAAGCAAAGGGAATGGGGCCAGTCCCAAGAGCTCACTCTTTTTATATATTTGGGTCCATTTGCATACAGGAGTCCCACTTGCCCACCCTTCTCCTTCCATCTTGTTTATACTTGGAGCTTGAAGTTTGGAAAAAATGTCCTTGTGTCCTCAGTCAGAGTAGGATTGTTGTGTCTTCATCACCCTGTGAAAAGATCCTAGTAATCCTGAACAAAAGCCACACACCAATGCAGAATAGAAAACCCAAAGGCGCAAGGAATCAGAGTACAAGTGGAGAAATTTTAGGCGAGTTTAAAAAGTCCTTTGAACTGATGCTGTTAGCAATTGATCTAAATTACCTCTAATGATTTACTGTTAATTTATTCTGGACAAAACCAATATTTGACACCAAAGGTTATGGAAGGAACAAAGTTGTTTGGTTTTTTTCCTGTTTCTTTGCTGAAAGAAGCTTTGCTGAAGACGGACACTTTTTTAGGCCCATCTTCTCCGTCTTTTCCAGTTCACTCCTCAACATATAGAAGAATTCTGGATTTTGCGAATGGGGCCTCTAGTGAGCCTGATATGATAGCAATATGAAGCTTCTGACTATTAATTAAGAAACCATTAACACAGAGATTCAGAGAATCTTGACTATTTTAACAAGACCCCCTGTTGATTCTGGGCACATACTGCCTCTTGGTTTCCTTTTCAGAAGACTGTAGGAAAATTCCTATGCCATTATAAATGAACTTTCATTTTGCCCTGGTGTCTGGGATATTAATATTTGATCATGGATGTGCTACCAATAATTGCGAAGGAAAATTGTTGATGGAAAAGCTGACATGTGTTTACAGCAAATCCTAATGGTGTGTCCTAGATTAGCAGAAAAGCTTGACGCATTGATGTTTAAGTCTTTTTTCATGAATGTTTCATCACTAGCAGTAATAAGTCTTTGTACGTCAATAATTTTCTACTTGATCCCTCTGATTTTCTTCCAAATTAAGTCATATTCTCACTCACACTATCACCTAAATGCCAGATGCTCAAAGCCATTTAGGCATATCTGTGCAGCCACACCATAGCAGCTTTTAAGGCATGTGGGTTTTGCAGCAGAACTCATTAATATGTCCTAGGTGGATTGGCTCCTGAGGACGTGGGTAGTCACTCAGGGAAGGAGTACATGGCAGCTGGTGTGGGGGGCGTAATGGGTGCCCAAGCAACCCAACAGAGCAGATGCAGTAGACACAACGTGGCTGAAGCTGTGCTGGGCTGCTTAGCTCATGGATGAGTACCACTGTGAGCCTGGCACCAGAGCTCTGATCTTCGCCCTAGAAGCCAGCATCCCCTATTTGCCTGTAGTCATGCACCTCATGTTTTTGTGGTAGTGCTGAGCTGTGTGTCAGGGTGCAAGGAGGGCTGGCTGCTCCCAAAAGGCAGGTGAGATGGGAACTTAAGTGACTGATAAGTGTAACTGCCCCAAGCAGTGCAGAGAAGAGTAAAGCCCATGTCCCCGCACTCATCTGGAGGCATCCTCTGCATCCCTCCCGGCTGAGAGCTTACACTTCAGAGTAGAGGATACAGGACAGAGGGCAGACTGAGCCTCTGCTCCGGTGAGCTCCTGGCTCTTCACCCAGCTCCAGAAAGTCACTGGCAAAATACATGGTGAGTTTGTTGGGAGGCTGGCCTTAAAACCATTTACTCTACTTGCCTTAAAACCATTTACAAGGTTTTTTTCTACCTTTGAAACAGTGCTCCTTGAAGCTCCCCTGTAGCAGGAGAGAAGAGCCTTTCTCCATGCAGTTACTGGGCAGTCTTCCATGGCAGTGTGTGCCGTTCAGGTATCCGATCCTGTGGACAGAAGAACTGCAGTTGGGTCCGTAACCATAATGCCACCTAGAGTGAGATTCCTTTCAGGTGGTTTTACTTCAGATTTTTCAATTTAGCCCTTAAGTCTTCAGATTAGGTGAGTATCACAGCTTCCATTTGCTAGGAAGACACCTTCCCAGTTTCAAAACTCAGGATAAAATACCTGAGACTTCAAATACCAAAGTGCAACTCTTACTTTCTTTGCTACAAAACTATATAATAAATTATTTTTAGACACTTTTTATGACCTTGTACAGGATAGTAGGTGCAGAAAGTGGCTTCTGAATACTTAAAGTGCCATTAATTACTTGCATGTCACATACTTGTGAATGTGGAAGTCCAGCTGGTAAAACAAGAGACAATAAATGAGAAAGTGTTTAGCCTGAAGACTGAAACTCATCATGAGACTTACTATGTGAACCAAAGCAGCAGCAGCAAATAGGTCAGCATACTTTCAACACAGTTGGGCTTTGTTAGTCAAGTTTAAAAGAAGCTTTTCAAACAAGTGGGTATTTATAGCTCATAGAACTTTTATTGTAAGCTCCTGTTGCCCCAAGTATGTTAATTAGTTTGTTTTCTGTATCATATTTTCTTCATCTCACCTCCAGTTTCTGATAAGGAACCTTATTTTTCAGATAGCCCTCACTCTTAGGTAAATAAGCTCTCCTGTAGCTACAGGTCACCTTGTGGATTTATTAGAGATGAATCAATTAATTGTATCTTTAGGGAGAAAACTGGCATAATAATGAGGTAAGAGAGTAGATGGGTGCAGTGGTTAATAACCATGAGAAAAACTTGTTCTCTCTTCTCCTTCACAAAGTTCCATTGTAAGCGGGAGAGGCACATGTCAAACTGCCCACAGATAATTATATCTACGTCCCTTAAGCTGATATATAAATGAAAAAATGTTTCAGTATCTTCCATCTATGACAAAGTGAATTAAAAGTATAAATTAGCACTATCCATGCAGTCCTGCCTCTTTGCCTGACACAGTCCCTGGCTGACCACAGCCATTTATTTATTTCAACCCTTCAAGCACCCTTGCTGCTGCTCCCCCTGACCCGTCAGGCAGGCACAGCCCATCTCTGTGAAGTGAGGGACGCGTTCTGGCTCAGGTTTCCAGCAGGTCAGCACTGAGTTTTCTTGCTGTTCTCTGCTTCCTGGCTGCTACTACTGCAGGTAAGAAAATACCCTTTAACGCCTGCAGGGCATCTGGTAGCCAACCCAATCCACAGGGTTGGGAGGAAGAAGCTGGCATTCAGAGTAATTTAAAAACAGAGGGAAAACCAGGAAAAACCTGGGGAGTCTGAAAGGACTGCATAGCAGGTTTTTGCCATAAGAACAGTGGGAGTGTGGGAGTGAGACAAGGAAAACAGAGAAGTGGGAAGAAGCATGGTGACCCAGTCAGGGATTGTCACTGCTACCCACACTCCACCAGCTGCACACAAAAAGCAAAGCATAATGGCATTTTCCTGGCTAGTTATACAAAGGTCACCTACAGCTCTGTTGAGGATATTTACCTGTTCATGAGGGCCTGAGCGTCAGAACCGAGCTGCAAGATTCCATGAAAATTGAACTCATTATTTATTGTAATATGCATAAACACAGGTTTTCTCACAAGTAGCCCTTGGCCCAGTAATGACTCTGTGCAGCTGTGTTACAGAGTGGTTTCTTAATGTAACACCATAATGGTACATCGGGGATGAAAGGGATCTTGTGTAAGTGTAGACACAAATAAAAGGTGTGTGATTTCACCTTCTGTTCTGGGCCCTACTGATAGATGAACTCTTCCATGAGATCTTTTTAAATCAAAATCACCCACTTACCTTTAGACATCTCTGCCTAAAATGACTCAGATAAAATGAGAAATTATTTCCTTCCTGGCCTAAAACAATTTTAAGTAAAATTTGTTGAACCCTAAAAATAGAAAATTTTTATATGATTGTGTAGTTTTGGGTTTCTTTTAGAAAATAATTCAATGGTAAAAAGATTACTTTTCTGAAGTATTCTGGATCCAAATGCAATATAGATGCATAAGCAATTTTGATCATAAGTCTATTAATCTAATTTTACCAAGCAAAAAACATTAGGAATAAGCTTTGGAGATATTATCTAAAAAAAAAAAAATTATAACTATTTTGAATCAAAAAGTAGCAATGTTTAATTTCTGCAAGATTAAAAATTCCATGGGTTGTAACATTCAATACTTTTTATACTAAAGTATTGGAAAATATTTTGTTAACACTTGTTCGCATTTTCTGAGTAATAATTTTTTTTTGTGAGAGAAACAATAGTCTTTATTTTTTTAAAAAAAATGTTAATTTTGCTTTCCATTTCAGGCTTTTTGTGACAAATTTGTGTGATACCCCAGGCTACAGTTTGTGTGACAAGATGCCTGTGTCACTTTGACTGAGATGCACCTGATTTCACTTTGGTATTTCACAGAGCCCAGGAGCAATATTGTTCACAAAATAGAATAGCAAATGGAAAGGAGCACTGAGGATAGACTACCTGTTCTAATCTATGGGTGGGAAACTTACACAAGCTAGTCATGGTGCCACTTGGACATGTTTTTCACTGGTACTGGCACCTCTAGGGGTGTTTTTCCAGTTTGTTTTAGCTCATGCAAAACCAGAGTGAGCCTTGCAAACGGTGAGGGACCTGAAGTTACTCAGGTAATTTAGATTTCTTATGGTGCCCAGGAATTGTCTCTAATTGTTTTTCCTGGCATTGGAGCTGGGGGAAAAAAATTAAACATCAAAAGACAAAGTATATAATCTGTTGCCTTGGTGAACAAACATTGCTCCAACAGAAGCATTCCTGGATGGCTCCGGAGTGATCTTCTTTTCATCAGGTGAGACTTTGCCATTCCTATTAATGCATTCTGCCAATGCATGCAGTCTGTGCTGGGTCTACAGGAGCCAGATGGGGCTCTTTCCATTGTCTGTAGCAGGAATGGTTTAAGGCTTTATCTCTCAAATAATTTTTTGGCCAAATGTGTAAAGCTATCCTCATGGATAAAATACTATTTATAGAAAATACTCTCCTACCACAGAAGCTCTGATTCTGCACAATATTTTGGTTTTACAAAACTCTGTGGCGCTGCAGAACAAAGGTTTACTAGTCAGTGAAAAAAGCAGTTCTATAGGCTTTTGTCTCTTCCAAGCTGAAACCTCATTAATATTTATTACTGAACAGGTGTAACTGAAATTATGAGGAACTCACTTGTATGGTGCCACAATTTACATCTAGTTAACTTTAAATTTGTAATTAGATTTTCTCCTGCAATCTAATTACTGGAGCCGAGGGAGCACCCATATTGAAACATGAAGTAAAAGTTGTTTTATTGCACGACTTATGCTCAGATTCTAAAAATCAATGGAAAAACTCCTCCTCCAGTTTAGCTGATTCTGCTCAATATACAGGATTCAGTCCTCCACTGCATGGCTGGTGTGGTAACAACCCTCTACATTCACTGGAAATTAAAACTGCTCCAAGGAATTCAGAGCAAGTGCTAGACTGATCAGTGCAGATTATGAAAGAATGACCCTGTGAACTTGTTTATGAATAAAAATTCCTCTGCTACTGTTAGAAAGATTTTGTTTTCAATAAATGGAGCTTCTTTATCTGTGAAAACTTGGAAGATTTTATTCTCAATCTCCTACCTGCCTGTTTTTCATGGAAGCCAGGTATCCTTTGGCATTAGGACTGTATTCAAAGTTGGGGTAATGTCTCCTCCATCTGATTCAGTCAGAACATTAAATGATTTGTTGTGTAAACAGCCAATGTGAACACCTGTTTTATAACCTCCCGGATTCTCTTTTTGAAATAAGCTTTCCTAATAGTTGAGATGAGCTAAGAGAAGCCATTAATATGTTTCCAAAATTACACTTGAAATATCACAAAGACTTTTTCTCTTCTCTTCTCTTCTCTTCTC
>VWYI01019849.1:111605-182457 GCA_013399455.1 Anthoscopus minutus | reverse complement strand
CGACTCAATTGCTCATGCATGTGCACAGACCAGGAGCAATAGGAAGCCAAAGAAGCTCAGAAACTGAATTCCTTAAAACTCTGCAGATTAGATGGAGCCCGGGGGTGGTCTTTTTTCTTATATTTTTTATATTCTATTTTCTCGTATATTCTTCATCTTACTGTGAATCATACATATAGGCATTCACTTGCCTGGATTTCAGCTAATGCCATTGGCATTCACTTGTATTCTGCTGTAATTGTCTTCACAGTTCTTTTTTTCCAAAAGAAAAAGAGTTACATTAGCCCGATCAATCAAGACATCCAATACACTGAAGTTTGAACTTACTCTGACAGTATTCTGTGGAAACTTCTGAAATATAAAACATCTCATTGTCTCCAAGATCTTTAAAAATTTGAAGTTCTGATTCTCAATCACATTAACAGTCACTTTTAGATTAGTGAAGCATTTTGTATCATTAAGGCTCTGTGGAGTATTAGACTTTAGAGATGTACTTAGAGGGATCAATTTTCACACTTGGAAACTTTTTTGGTTTTATATCTTTCACTTAGGCAATGATATTGAGAATGACATTTCTTACTTTTTAAATGACAGAAAAGTAAGAGACCAGTAAACAAGGGTAAGATGCATTTTTTAAGGAGCTGGAGGAAATGAGAAATGTTCTTTCAATGTGCAAAACTACAGAATAATGAATCACAAGGCTGCAAAACAAATCGAAGTGTGAGTGAATGCTAAACGGGAAGATACTGCAGCATCTGACTTTGAGAAAATTTGTGTGCAGTGGTGGAGAAATCCCTAAAGTCTTCATCTCAGCTTGCCAATGCACCAAGTAAAACTTGAGAGACACTAAATTGCATTGATCAAGAAACACACAATAGATCACAAAAAGTAGAGGTAGTGATGCATGAACTACTCTGACTACGTCCCAGAAAATATTTTCTGTGCTGGTCCATTAGTACTAATTTTTATTTTAATCAGAGTTGTCTATTTTTTAATTTTGATTTTAGAAGACTATCATGCAAAACAGATAAAGCTGATAGAAATATGAGTAAGTTTTGGCTATGAATATAAATTGAAAATATAGTGTGCTATTTAAGACCAAGTTAAAATAATGCTTGGAATAACTGAAGGAATATGATATTTCTTTTGGTCAGACAGTAACTTTGTAAGTGATTCAAAGAAAATTTTCAGCAAAAAGAAAAAAAATTATATGTTAAAAGATGTGAGCACATGAAGCATAATGAAGATATATTACTGGCAAAAAGAAGGATTAGAATTCTTCTGTAGCATGCCTATTCCAAATAAACTCTGTGGCTAAACTATTTTTTTAACAATGAAAATCTATTCTAAGTATGCCATCAAAGACCAACTCTTCTGAAGTGCTTGCCTGCCAAAATCAATGACAAGTCTATTATTCCTACACTATACATGTCTGAATGGAGAAATTGTCTTTACAGTTTGAGTTTCGTACCTAATTTCACAGTGAAGGAAATTCTGAAGGAGAGATTACTTAAATGTAGGATAAGATACACTGAAGAAACTTTCTCTGAAGTGTGGCTGTATTGGGTTTGCATGACAAGGCTTGGATTCTGGGAGGGCATCAGGGATGGCTTCTGTGAGAAGCTGTCAGAAACTTCCCTGTGTCAGATGGAGCCAATGACTGCCAGCTCCAAGTTGAATGGGCTGCTGGCCAAGGCTGAGTCCATCAGTTACATGTCTGCTGTATATGTGGATATTCATTTGTTTCCAGAAGTTCAGAGAGTATTTCTTCCTGCCTGAGGTATATGGGCCTGCTCCCTTCAGCAAAAACCTATGTGAAAATCTAATTTCTTTAATATGTTTTCTAAGGTGTGAATAAAATTATACATTGTGGACACTGTGTACCTGTGTAACTGTGAAGAGTGTGGTCTTGCAATCGGCATGAAATAGCCATTTAAAATGATTAATTGTTTCTATTTATTTTATTTTAATATTTTAATAGCACATGTAAAGCATAATTGGGATGGGCCTGCTTCTACCAGCAAAACATAATACTCCTTAATCTAAAGGGCTTATCAACAAAAAGGAACAATTAAGTAACAACAAGGAACAATTTTATGACTAAAACAGTGGCCTGTCAGTACTTCTGATCAATTACACCGAAGAACTAATGCTGCAAGCCATCAGGGGACAGCTTTTGCATAGCTGCTTTTTTCATATTTCATATGAAATGACAATTCAATAAAAGTCATTGTTAAATGATCAAGTCCTATTTTTTTCAACAAAATTCTTTATTATATTAAAGTGCCACAAATTAGGAAAGCAAAACCCAACTGACAAAAAAAAAAACCCCAAAGCATAAAAAAAGGCAGTAAACCCTTCTTCCACTCCCCAAAATAAAACCAAACTAAAAACTAAAAATGAAACACCTGGAAGTTTTAGAAGAAAGCAGCTTTTTGGAATGGATAGCAGATTAATTAGAAATTAGCTGTCTCTTGTCTCTGAATAAATAACCCAAACCCAAACAATTTCAGAAAATCTTTTCCTAAATTATCAATTGTGAGTATCCTGCTTATTTTTCTCTTCTTCAAAATGTAACTGAGCATGTCACTCAAAAACTAAAAAAAATAAACTTTTCTTCAGAGCATAGTAGTATGTGCATGGTACATTCACAAAAACATGCACTCACACACGAACAGGCACACACACACACACATACAATGTTAACTGGGACAATAATGGCTAAAACAAAAGTGAAAGAATATGGATCCATCTTTAGAAGCCTTGCCTTTGTGATATCAAGAAAAATATTTTACTCTTTTGGCAGTTATTCCATGACATTTCCTTTGGGTATATGGAAATGGTATATTCTGCTCCATAAATATTAATATCTTTATTGCCCAAGTGAAAGGTAATCCATATCATTGAAAGGAACATGTTTTACAGTCTAATAATAATGCACATTGTTTGCATTCAGGATTTAGAGAATTCTCATGCAGCACAAAAAATATCAGAAGAAAACTCAGGCCTTTGAGGGAACATCTTCCATTGTGTTTCAAGGGACAGAGAAAGAAAATGGTGTAGTGAGAAAATTTAGAAGAGTGTTCAAATAAATAATCAGAAATTAAGACCTATAATAAAAGTGGAAATCTTTGTAATTTTTTAGGGTTTGCTGACCCCTCATCTTGGGTCTTTGTGCACCTGAGAAGCCCCATGTTGCAATCCTGCTTTGCCGGGCTGCATGAATCCTTTTTCTGATTTCAGAGACATGAGTCCTGATCCACATCAGAGTACAGTGACTCCAGGTCTGACTTATTACAACACCTCTGCTTCTTACTGCCCTGCAGCTTCAGCTACAGACAGCAGTTTGCTCTGGTTCTCATCAATGTAATAGCTGACTCACCTCAAAGCTTTGCCAATACCGTGTGATGCTTTTGCTTGCAGAGCTCAGTGTAATAAATTGCCTACCATGGGTTTGTGTGTGAGTGCTTGTGTGTTGTGTTTTGTCAAGATAGACAGCATCACAAATATCTGCAAAGTATTAAAGTACTTAATATGGTTTTAAGCATATCTTTACAAAATAAACAAGTATGGTCCTAGCAATATCCAAAGGAACAAGTTAAAAGAGTTAGGAACAATTTGGTATATAAATATAAAATAAACATGGGAAATACACATAACAAGAGGCTATATTATAGTAACAAATACAACCCATACAGAAACCTCATTCTCTGTCACTGAGGTCAAAAAGATATGGAGAGGTCCATGGCCATACTACTAAATTCTCCTGCCATCTGTATCAAAGAAGTATCCAAAATGCATATTAAGAGTAGTCTCTGAGATATGCTACCTTGACTGCACCTTGAAATTTTTTGTGTGAGTGCTATATGGTCAACACCAAAACCAGATCATCCAAAGAATATAGGAAGATAGATGATTGGTTACAGTGTTTTTGGAAATTCCAAGGAACTTTTGTTTTATTGTGATACTCTGTCTCATAGCTGTACACAACATAGTGAAAAAAATTATTATTTAAGGTCAAGATGTTCTGACTCTTTTATTAGCTGTATTTCCTTCATATGAAAGAAAAACCCAACCAGCAGTACAGTTCAAAGACAAAGAGTTTTCTTACCAGCATCAGAGAGAAATATTAAATTGAAAATACAAAACACAATTCAGGGAAATTTTGCATTCTATTGCACTATTTAGCATACAGTACTTTTCAGATACTGTAATTATTACTCCTTTGTCAGATATGCAGGAAGCATACAGTCCCCTATCTTTTCTGTAGAACATACAGTACAGGAAATAAGGATCTGTCATAATAGTCTAACTATGACTGAATTAATAATTTCACTAAGCTAGCTTACCTATGCAAGTCCTTATGCTGTGTCCTGCACATACATCTGTGTCATTTCTCTTGTATCATTTCTCCCATATAAAAAGAATGGTTTTAAATCACCATTTTTATAGAGATAACATCTCCTAGGACATCTCATCTTACACAAATAGCTCCAGCACATATGAAACACTGACCTATAGTGTCATCTTTTCATTTGCAATTTAACAGCAATTTTAGACTGTATCCCACTACTGCAAAAGCCTTCCTTTGAAAATCTCTCTGACTCATGGTTATCCTGCTGTCAAAATGCAACTACTGCTTCAGCTGGCACAGACTTACTGAGATACTTTTGACCTAGAACTTATACTTTCACAACTATGGGGAAAGTTCCACAAAGCAGAATAAATAAATCATTTTTGTCGTTGCTCTGAGGCTGACTTTGAGCAGCTTAAAACAGACAGGAAAACAGCAGCATAAAAAAAATGGTATTGTCTGAGCTTTTTGAAAATTTTCTCAGTATTGCAGCCAGAGGTCCTTGATGAAAGTGGGAGCAGGCATCCAAAAATCTTGTTCTTTTTTTTGTCAGTAGTTCATGGAAGTTATTAGTATTATTCCCAATCAAGAAAAAAAAAGAAATTTTTAGTCTATTTTACATATGCTACTCTTCTGGTTGTTTCATTGCATATATTCCAAAGTGAACGTAAATCCTGTTGTCTTGATTTTCTTTTTTTTGCAGAGGCTGATCTAAACTTTTACATATACTAGTACCCTGTCAACTCTTTTGTTCACTGAATTAGTCAAGAAGAATAAGATTCTTCTTTTACAGTCTCAGAGTTTGTAGATATTTCACTTCTTTACACACCCTTTAAAAAGGCTCAGAAATAAAGGTAAGGCTCGGTCTGTTTTTTCAGAATGTTATACATTTTGCTTTTGTGCTTGTCTTGTAAGCAGATAGAGAAAAACTGTATCACAAACTGGTTGAATCTACTACAGTCTCTGAGTGAAGCAGTGTTATTCCTTTTGAAACTGCATACTTTAATATTTTTATAAATTTCTTTTGAGATGAAAATCTCAGTTTATGTTAAAATCTTAATAAATGCCACCTAAGATTCATGCTTCAAGGTAAATATTGTTATATCAAAGGACTCTTTTCTTAGAAAAAAAGAACAAAATACTTCCGAACATTAAATCCCAGATGAATCCGAAATCACTAGCAATGATATCACTTCATGTGATAAAAGTTCCTCTTATAAAGTACTAGTAAAAAAAAATTTGGAAAAAATAAGAAAAATGGACTCCAAATAATAAATTACCTATAAAACAGATAAAAAAATACAAAAGCATGGGCGTCTTATTTGACTTATGAATGTAAATTTAACATTGCCTGACAGGAATAACATCAAAAAGATCAGAAGTGTGAATTACAGGTCCCCAAAAAATGAGTTTCTACTTTAGCATGTAGGAAAATTAAACAGTTCTGAAGTGTTGAGCAAAAAATATCTGAATGTGATAAGAAAGATGACTCCCAGCTACCAATTAAGGGAAAAATAGGCAGACAGAGTTGTAATGAAAATAAAACATTCAAAATGCATGAAGACATTAAATAACCTTTTGAAGCATGTGATGCATTCTAGCAAAATATATTTGCAGAACAGGAAGATTCAGATAAGAGCAATAAAAAGTCAACATTTGGAAATAACCTCCAAAGTATTTCAAAGTTAGAGAGAACTTAAAACTCCTGTAAAAAACTTCAGAAATATTGGTTTTTATCCTGTAGTTGAAAATCATGCTGATAATGGTGAGGTTTTTTTCTTCCCTTTTCCTTTCTTTTCCTTTTCCTTTATCTTGTTTTTCTTTATTTCCCACCTGCTTTCCTTTCTATTCTATTTTCTCTTCCTGATTTTAAAAGAAATGATCACCAAAACAATGGTGATCCTTAATATGTAGAAATTAATACTACTTTACTTGATCTAAAGGATCTTGGTTAATGTGAGATATTAATCAATTGAATGAAGTATTTAACTATGCATTTTAAGCTCCAGTTTTAATTCTGCTACTAATTAGTGCTAATTTAATGACCTCACAGCATACACCCTCATTAAATGCAGGATCATCTTCTCTTGAGCTCCTTATCTTGCTTATTACTTTTTACAGAATGCTTATATGCATAGAACAAGAGTTGTATTTAACTAATGGGAATCCATTTACTTACCAAGATGTAGATACAGATTGAACTAGATTTATTTAAGTGAAGTATTACTGGGAATATTTTTATCATTTGTAAATTTCTTCCTAGTTAGGACTTCATCTCACTCTTTCCAATGAAAGCTGGTGCTCTTTGGATTTGTTTTTGTTCAAAATTATTTCTCTTTTTAGAGACACCTAAGTATTTAAAGCAGACTCATAAGCTTTATTTTTTTTTTCTACTCACTCTCTGGGAAAGCCTAACAAGTCATATGTCTGAGTTTATCGTCCCTTACTGTATTCACACGTTCATCTCACTATCTCCCATAATTACAGTAGATATTTAACAAATACAAATCTAATACATATTTCTAAGTGTCCTGCAAGGGGAAGTGTAATCATATTGCTCATTGTTCTGGCTAGGCATAAACAATGGTGGATAGCTCAAAGTAAACAATCAATGTAATAATTATGTCAATGTAATGTAAACTGTCAATGTAATGTTATGTAAACTGTCAATGTAATAATTATGTCAAAAAGATAAGACTATAAACATGGAAGAAGTTTAATTATCCTGGCACTGCCAGCTAATATTTCCTCTGATAGGACATCATTACAGACTTTTAGTGGTGATTTGAGATTTTGGACAAAAATTTGACCTTGGGGAAGGTCAGTCAGTTCCAGATAACATTTGGGACTCATTTTTTTTCTAGTGAACCTTCTGACCATGTCCATCATCTGATGAGTAAATATGAATTTGTAGGAACAGAACTAGAGTGGGGGAATCTACTCTTATATGTGAACTCTTTTCAGAAATACAAAGGAACATTGACATAAAATAAGATTTCTTCATGCTAAGTCTGATGCAAGTGCTCTGGGAGTCTTAGGTTTATTGGAAATACCTGTGAGAAAAGCAGAGACCTACAATTCTAATAGGAAGAAAAGCTAACAATCTTTATTTTGGCACTGCCTGCCAAATTAAAGAAAGCATCATTCAAGTAAGGTTTTTGAAAAGAACAGAAAAGTATTTTTTTTTCAACTAACCTAACAGCCTTGTATAAAAAGAGAACTTAATTCAGAATAAATGTAAAGGAACAAATAAGGCTAGACAGTTACATTTTAACTCTCTGAGAAAGAACATCCAGAGCTTAGGGAGAGGTAGAAGCATGCTGGAAATATTGAGAGTTCCTAGCGAAAGCAAAGCCAACAAGGGCAAAGTCACAAAGAAGAAGCAGCAGTGTGAGGTAAGAAAAGGTCAGAAGTTCTGACATTCGCCCTTAAATGAGCATACCTGGAAGGAAGTTTCCTTTGATATTAAAACAGATTGATTAGAGTTTGTCAGAACGTATGCAACAAAGCACTGAAGACCCAATGATGTTTTATAAGAAGAACTTTTGAGGTCAGCCATTACAATACTACCTCTTTGAGCTATATACCTGACAAGAGAAATACAGAAACTGCTTTAAGCTTAGACAAGCTCTTTGGTTGACTTAAAAGAAAAACAGATGAAATACATGAAAAGTACCCTTAGGATTTATGGTATTACTATTATTAAGAAATATGTGCTTAATACAGTAAAACAAAACTATTGCATGCTAGTCCTATAAATACTTTTATAAAATTAGACATTGATACTTTATATTCTAATTTTTTTTCAGATGTCTGTCTAGATTCCTGAAACCAATAAAAATCAGGCTGTATTTCAGCTTAAAATATGATTGACAGAACTCGCTGCACATCAACTCTAATTTTATTCTTTATTTTTGAAAACTATGTCTTAATCTGAAAAACATTAAAAAATCGGAGACACATACACTTGCTGTAATTTTTGCTTTATATAGTTCTGTGGGGCAGCCCGTCTATTCCCACATTCCCAGCACAGCAGCTGTCTGGATAAAAAGCAAACAGAGGATTACAATGCTCTCAGATTCTGCTCTTTTAGAATGGCAGAGATATAGTACTGATGGTTCTGATTTTAAAAAATTAAAATCCAGCCTTAAATGACACGCTCCATTTTTTTTTTAAGATGATAAGTCCTTGCTCTTATAACCCTTTTATGTCCATATCTGTTTACTAGCACAGACTTGCCCAACGTTTACAATGTTGAAATGCAGGCGAGTGATGAAGCCATAGACTTGACTGTACTTTCTTAAGAAGCAGGTTTCATTTTATTTAAGCAGAGCCAGTTAAGCGAAGCATGAGCTGTACTGTTACTGAGCCTGTCCCTTTGGGATTCAGAAGATAACTACTTCAAGAGCAGTCTGTGCTTCCCCCTGCATAGGAATGAAGCACTGCCAGAGGGTAACAAAAGCTTTTCCCCAACACCTATCACACAGAAGACTGAATGGAATACATCTTGATGGAGAGCAAGAATATTTTATGCTACATTAATTGAGAAACGAATTTCCTAATGAATATTTGGCTAATAATTAAAATATAATGGTACAATAATTATATAAAATGTATCTGTGGTTGTTATAACTGAGGATGTTCATTTAGTAACATAATTTATGCGCTGATAATATTGTCTGATCCTTTTTTGCTTGCTGTGCCAGAGGCTGGACTGGTAAATACTTCCCTTGCTGTTCAATATAGAGAATAGAGAAATACCTTATGAACAAAGGGTACTACTGATGGTGATATTTAAATAATACCAAAGGTGAACAGAGTGAATCTGCAAATGTTACAACATTTTTTCTAGATGAAATAATGCTGGTTTTGTCATTTGAAAAGCAAAAGATAGTTTCTAAGGTTTTTCCTTGTACCAAAACTCAAAAGGCCAACCTTTGTTTTTTGCTTCAAAAAATCCCAAAGTGTTTGTTTTGTTTATGTGACAGAAGTTCTGGTGCTTTTTACCTAACTATTTCTAGGTACTTTTTAGTAGCTATCCACATCCACAACTCTCCTTTTTTTTAATTAAAAATGTTCTCCTTAGGCTTACATGGTCAAATAAATGATCGCTGTGATTATAATTGGAGTGATCTATATTTAAAAAGAATTACCTTAATCTTCACCTTTATCATAATCTATGCATAAATTTTCATCTTTCTATCAGAGCACTAAATACCAATGACTGTTTGCACCTCACAGACTGCACTGTATGTTATGATTTGTTATACTTGAATGTTATTTTGTAACTAAAACATATTTTTTTAATTATTGGCACATTAACTGCACTATTTAAAAAAATCACAGAAGTTGCATAGATTAAACATATTTTAGTCTACCTGTTCTAGAGTCAAGATTTAAATCTACAAAAAATTCAAATGTATGTAGAACAATGACAAAAACAATATCCAGCATATAATATATGCAAAAGAAAAGTAAATTGAGCTGAGTTGTGATTAGTTGCATTGTGTATCTGGGCAACAGGTGATGTTTGTCAGGTAATGACTGCATTTACAGGGAATGTTGCACATAGGTTCCTAAACACCCAGACATACCCAAACCACTTTTTCAAGGAGCTTTTTATTTATGAGCTTAATAAATTATACCTTTCCATTTAATTTTGTCACATGAAAATAGACAAGGTTATTTAAGGATAGGGGCATAATATCTGCATTAGCTGATTAACAGTAGCACTTTGGTTAAGATTCTTTATATCTATTTGTTTGAGTTCTTAAAGGTAAAATACACTAAAAAGAAAAACTCTCTCTCATTAAAACTTTATATCTATGTATTAAAAATTAAATATAACGGCACAGAACAGACAAGAATATCTGTAGTTTGCAAACATCTGATCAAGGTATTTCTATAGGCAGTACCTATAGGGCCTTGGGAAGGAGCTCTAGTTTTTTTTGATAGAAGAGGCTACATAGGGAGTTTCTGAATCTGACAATTCAGTAGCTATAAGGCTACCATGGCACCCTGTGTCAGCAACAGTCATGGCAATGGTGAGCTTGAACAGAATACCTGTACATAGATCTATCTAGATGTAGTCAGGCATACAGATGAACACTGACAGCAGTCACTCACACAGATATGAAAACTACTGACAGCCTCACCCCATTCTTGTCCGCTTGTTAAGGATGAAAGCCCATTTATCAAAAAGATGATGTGGTTCCCTGCAGAAGCTGGGCTCAGATTCTCAGCCTCCCTGGTTGATGGCTCCTGGGCACATCAGCCACCAAGGCCACAGCCCTTTTTTCTTGCTGGTGCTCATACCCACATACAAGCCATGGACATGCTCAGTAACTGGCCTTACACAGTCAGTCCACCCAGTAAGTATCCCTTAGACCTACAGAGGCTCCCAAAAACACAAGTGAAAGTGTGTCTCGGATCTGGGCCTATGATTATATGAAATTCCTCATGAGGGGAAGAGAAGAGGCAGGTACCAATCTTTTCACTCTCCTAACCAGTGACAGGATCTGAGCAAATGGCCTGAAGCTGAGTCAGGGGAGGTTTAGGCTGGATATCAGGACAATATTCTTCACCCAGAGGGTGGCTGGGCACTGGAACAGTCTCCCCAGGGAAATGCTCACACCCTCAAGACTGACAAGAAGATGACAAAGTACAAGAAGAGGACTCAGTGATCATTTCAGCTCAACATATTCTATGATTCTATGGTTTATTTATGTAAATTTTATGTCATGTATCTGTTCCAAGAAAAATGAATTCAAATAATTATTTTATATTATGTTTAAAGAGCTAAGAACGAAGTATATTTTGAGTTTCTATTGAATTATCATATCATATCCTACCATATCATATCATATCATCAGTTATTGGTTTATTATTTTACTATGTCAATTGCAATATTATTTGACAGATAAATTTTCATTTTTCTTCTGATGCTATCCTGTATTTATGGTGGAACTGAATTTGAGCCCCTATTTATAATCCATAACACAAGCTCCTAGAAAGTCCACAAAAAGGTGCATCAGCTTCTGAGGGATGATAGAAACACTGGTGAGAAAAGGATGATTCACAAGCCCTTGACTACTTTTCATCTAAGCAACGTTCTTGGCAGAGTGAACACTTGTCTGATTTGGAGAAGCAACAAATGACTTTGAAAATTAACCAGGGTCTAGACTGCCCAATGAAGCACGTATTATTCCTTCCTATTCTCTATAATGGAAGAATTGTAGCTTGAATTGTTCCCTCAGCTTAATCAGGAAATCTGTCTTCCATACCTTTCTAGTGGCAGAACAATTTACATTTATGCCTTAACTTTCATTGTTCCCCAAAATTTAGATGCAGCCTTCATTTTCTTTGTTACTATCATTGCATAATGAATTAATATATACCATTAGTGCTTAATCCACTTTCATTTTAATTTGAAACTTGAGATATTTTTTTTAAGTATCTATGATTGTGATTTTATAAATACAGTCATCTTTCAGTTCAAAACAGGAACTTTGTGCAACAAAAATATATTTTTAAAATATATTCTTGTGTCTTTGAATAAACTGTATTGTCTGGCAAAGAATGAATAATCTCAAGAAAAATGGATGTTTCACTAGGTCTAAAAGGAAAAGAAATCTCAGACATTAGTTTGCAACAGCAGTTTAGACAGCTGGCCATTTTACAATTGCAGTAACAATGTCTTAATGGACCATAAAGTCTTAAGAGCAATATTGTACACTTTCACTGCATTTATTCATTATTTCTGTACCTCAGAGGTACAAGTGACACATGAAGGAAGAAGCCATCAGTATGATAGGAAAATTTTAAGCTACAATTTTGCCATAAAACTACAGATTGTTTGGGAGCTACCTCCTATTATTATTATATTGAAATTAAACATTTTAAGGCACTGGAATCTGTTTTAATTTTATGGTGGGGTTTTTTGGTTTGTTTTGGTTTGTTGTACTGCTTACAGACTGTTGCACAGCTCAGAGTTACTTAGAACAGCTGCATTTGTCGTGCTGTGTTCCCAGTCAAACACATCCTCAACTAATATACAGATGGGAGGATGCGTCTGAAGAGACATAAACCCTTTCTACATTTTACTCCCTATCCTCTTAGAGTCCTGTATCTTGCTAAAATACATAGGAGCTAAAAGAGATGGATATTCCTAACACACAATTCCTTCTCATGCTGCACACTTCATTAGATGGAAATTTTAGAATATGCGAGTCAAATTCTCCTGGCTCCTATACACCTCTCATATACAAAGGTACACAAACAGACTGCTAAATGAGAACTTACTATAACTACTTTCCTAGTTCTATTTGTTTCCTTTCATATTTATTATCCACTTAGCTTCTAAACCATTTCTCCATCTCATATATTCTAATTTTCCTACACAGAGGACTTAGAATGGTTTTGTCTGCATTATTTTAATTCATTGAAATTTATTTCATTTATGTATTCATTTTCCAGATTTCATCTGTCTGGTTTAAATTGATCATTTTTATGTTTTCTAAAAAGTCCAAGAGAATAATATAAAGACCAGCCTTACCACTGTGACAGAAAGACTTTTGCAAAAATGACAATTTAGCAGCTATCTAAGAATTTGCAGTCAGCTTCTTATTGCTAGCAGATATTGCCTTCTGAAAACTCTTTCTGGGCTCCATACATAGGCCTTAGTTCATGGTGCATCTATGACCCTACACGCCTATATTAAATGTTACTGTAATAGTTTCAGTAATTGATTGCTCCAGTATTGTTTCTAAAGAACATCTTTTCTTGTTGGAAATCTTCATGCTCCAGCTCCCATTATTTGATCTATTCATGTTTCTTTCTGATATACTAAAGATCCCTTTATCTGAAAGCTCTTCTTCAGTATAGCGAATGCACCAAATGGCAGAAACAGAAATTATACCCCACAGCTATTTTGTGTTTAGACTTATCAACACAAACAATTAGTTTTTAAAATCAATACTAATAAAACACACTTCTTATAAACTATGGAGTGATTCCTGTCAATTAAAGAACATTAAAATATTATCCTATATACAAAGATGGTGGGAATACCTGCATCACAAATATCTAGAATCCCTCATTTCTTTGTGAACAAAAAAAAAGCTAGAAATAACAGTGTAATTTAATTTCAAGAAACTGGTTATTCAGCGGGTTTTTACAATGGCTCTATCTTTACTTCCTAAAAAATTTAAAGGGGATCCTTCCAACTTAATTCTTTAAAGCTTGTTCTACACTTTTCCTTATCTTTTTGGTTTGAATGGTAAATATGAACAATTCAAACAAATGACAACCCCCACACCCAGCATCCACATCTATCCCTTAAAATTATATCTTTTAAGAAAACTGCACGTTAATAAGATAATAAGACTGAAGAATCAAAAAAGACCTGCTGAAGAAACCCACGTTAAATGTCTCATAGTGACATCTTCAGCTATGATTAAATGGAATAAGCTCTGAAATCCTTAGCACATGGAAGTCCTTGACCTGTTGCAGCAGGTCCAGAGAAGAGCCACAAAATTATTAAAGGGATAGACCGTCTATCTATAAAGACCAGCATTCTATGAAGAACAACTGAAGAATGTTGAGGTTGTTCAGCCTGGAGAAAAAAAAGGCTGCAGGAAGACTGCTGCAACCTTTCAATACTTTAAGGGGAATTATAAGAAAGGTGGGGACAGATTTTTCAGTTTGACCTGTGGAAACAGGGCAAGGGGTAATGGTTTTTAAGTATAAGATGTTAGATTCAGACTAGATACAAGAAAAACATTTTTAATGATGAATGTGGAGAAGCATTGGAATGGCTTGCCCAGAGAGGTGGTGATTCCCCCACTCCTGGAAACATTCAAGATCAGCTTGGATGGGGATCTGAGCAAACTCATCTGGTCCAAGATGTCCCTGCTCATTGCAGAAGGAGGTGAACTAGAGTACCTTCAAGGGTCCCTTCCAACTCAAACTATTATATGATTCTGTAATTCTATGAAGATAACCAGGGTTTTGCTTTGGGTTTTTGGAAGTAGGTTTTGTTCAGGGTTTTTGTTTGGTTTTACTTTTCAATCTGTTTTGGGAGACACTAGTCTATTTTACCTGAATTGTAAATTAATCAAATTAATTTTTTGAAAAAGTCCTCATAGGCATTCTATGTCGGTTTTTTTTCTTTCTTATTAAAGATCTAGTATGTAAAATGCATATTTAGCATATTTACCACTATATTTTACTGTCTCTCAAACTGTATTGTCTGGGCTGCCCTTCCTAAACTATAAAAAGTTCCGATTCCTATGAGATATGCAATCAATTTTTAGTACTTCTACAACCAAATTCAAATGAAATTTGTTCTGATATGCAAATTGATCAGTAGAATGAGTCTCTCTTTCTTCTTGCCTTTCCTTGAAAACCATAAAGTATTCACAAAAGGATGACTAAAAAAAATGTATCTTGATTCTTCTGATTGTTATGCATATAAGATTACTACTTTAAGTTACAGTGAAGACATAATTGTATTCTTTCCATATGGTTAGTCTCATTAGAACAGAATTTTAAAACAATGAAATTAAGACAAATCTGCTTACTATGTAAGATATTTCAGACATATTCTGATGATAAATTAAAACTGAATAAAATTGCTTTAATCTGCAGCCTTGGAGAACACCTCTTGTCATGCAGGAAGAAAATAAGGTTTGTTACTCCCCAAGAAAATTATTTTTTGCCTTGAATCCTCATATTCTGTTGTTTATGATAATAAGTGCTAGTCAGAGGACTGGGGACAGGCTCTAGGAAGATGCCCAAAGAGCATCAGAAGATAATAAAAAAAATAAACCTTTTCTATCCATGTACTGGCAACTCAGTACAGCATTTGCAGAGAAAGACAACACAGTGTCTTACACATCACAAAATTTGACAGTATGAGGTTTACTTGTGTCCTGGTTTCACTTAGGACAGAGTAAATGTCTTCTCAGAAGCTGCTACAGTTAAGACATTTTTCTCATATATGAACATGAGATGAGATTTTAAAAATTTTTAATAGCATCTTCCAGTATACACTAGCTCAGTTTGTTATGTTTCTAACACATCTAAATGTAGATTCATGGACGACTGTGGAGCCTTCAAAGCCAAGAGCAATAATGGCGTGGCAGGAAGCCTCCATGGTATAATAAAGAAAAGGTCTTTCCCCACTGTTCTTCGTACAGCCATTTTAATGCACTCCTGTTAGCCTGTTGGCTATCCCTCCCCTTTTTACCTCTTATGTCTTTCCCCTGGGAAGTTCTCCCTTCCCTATTTCCCCATCGGCCTCAGTTTGGTGCCATCCTCTGTCCTGTCACCCTACTGGTTTCCCCTCTCCCTAACTCCCCTATGAACCACTTTCCCTTATCCCTACTGGTCCCTGAAGCTCTGGTCCGACCCCCTCTATCCATATACAATCCTGGACCCTCAGTCTATCCCTGCCTCTGGCGCCTGGTTTTCCCTGGAGTGGTGGCTGATAAACCCCTCTGGACAAGCATACTGAAGGTCCCTCTGGTGACTGCCCTGCTGGGAGCTGAGTGTGCTGGGGTGTGTGTGGGGTGCCTGCTGCCCGGCTGAGCTCCCTGCTGCTCACTGCTTTCAGAAGGCAGCGGTGCCCTACCGCCCGTGCACGACACTACAGACCTCTTACAGGAGGAGAAATAGATAGAGTCCTCAGAAATAACTGAAAAATTTATTCATTATCTTAATTTTCTTTTTATTATATTGAGAACAGAGACCTATGTTAAGGTATTCACTATTTGTGCAGCACAGAAATATGACAGAAGTAGCTATATATCAAAAAGAATCTAATTTCAGTGGACAAAAAAGTCTGCACCTTCATATAAACAAATTCATTTTTCCTCTACAATGCACCTGTTCCTTCTTCTCCTGCAAATGGCATATCCTTTCCTGCTATTATGCATAAACTATATGACTTTTCCACTGCTTTGAGACTGTGTGATTGAATCAGTCTTGAAACTAAATGTTAATGAGGCAAAATGAATTCCTGAGCATTATAAAGAAATTCTTATATACAAAATATTTGCTAAAGTATATGTATTACTTCTCATCATATACTTTTACAGTTCTTAGTTTATCTTTAAGAAAGAACTGCATCATCCACATTCTACTGAAAAGCAGAACTTGTGTTATAATATAGTTATAACAAAGAGATCTATTCCATGATTCTGAACTGGACCTAATATAATTAGCCTCAGAAAATACAGCTACTACAGGGTTATCAGCAGTGTACTCAAAAGTGATGAGATCTTTGATTTTCAAAGGCAGTATTTATCAGGTTTTTTTCTCTGGTCTACTTCCCCTTATTGAAATCACATTCACCCTTTCCTTTTTTGTCCTTCAGTCTGGCACAGTAAAGTGGCATCTAAATTTAGCATTTAGATATTTTTATTTTATGTCTCCAACTCAAATTTCCACTTGCAGAACCAAGCACTGAAACATTCATAGTGCATAGTGCATAGTTCCATTCATAGTGCAAGAGCTTAAAATCCCAGACATGAGAGAAAATGCATACAACAAGGGTAAAGAAGTTCCAGCCATAGGACATTTCTGATCCACAGCTCTGTTTTGCATCTTTAAGATTTTCTTTATGGTCTAAGACTCAGAAAGGAGTTTGGCATAGACACTTTTGCTAGATGGCTATGGAACTGCCTGACACTGTTTAAAAACTAATGACAAGGAAAGAAAACAATTAGAAGGGCTGCCTAGTAACTGGTTTTTTTCCCATTTTAATATCTGTTTATTTTCTTCATACAGTTCTCAAAATAGGTTCACATGTGGACTTATACATAAATTTAAATCAAAATCCTGTGTCAGGGTTTACATCATTAAGAGATATGTGAATTACCCTAAAGATACACAAGTCCATAACAATTAGGTTTCCAAACCCTGAAGCGTCCAACTTCCTTTTTTTGGCCATATTAACAAAAATTAAATGCTGTGATAACAAATTAGGCAAGTATCTTCTTCATACCTGAGCCTGTTTGGAACTCACAAAATATTCATTTACTGATTCATCTCAGCTGTGATATTCAAGAAAATAATTGTGCTTAGATCATTATTTCATTTAGTCATTAGATGTAGGTTTCACCTGAGACGCAGATTGCCTTTTTGATAATTTTTTTAAATGCAACGTTCAATAACACAATTATATGGAAAAACTGAAACAATACCAAAAAAGGGAGTATCTTAACTAATTACATCATCACATATCTCAACAATGAGAAAAAATTATTTAACTAGAAGTTTTATTTTAGAAAATCAAAAATGAGAGTAATGAGAGTACAAAAATGTATATTGAATGTTTTCTTAATTTGTTTTTGCTGTCCAATATATTTGTTAAAATATTGCTAAAACCTGTAAAATATTTTTAATAATTAATGCCTTTCAAGCATTTATTGTAAACATAGGACTTCAGCCTGGACTTGACGATTGCTTTGTCTAATAAATCCAGCATATTGTTACCTTTCAGTATTCTTCACTGTCAATTTTCAGATTCTCTTGACTTTCACTCCCTCTTCTCATCTCTGATGCAATTTAATCTCTTATCAGACACTCAAGCTGTCTCCTTTCCTCTCTCCTTCCCTCTATTCATTCCCTTGTTGCTTGCTCTTCAGCTTTAGATCAGTCACAAACACTTTGATGATATCACCTTCCTTCTTTATTCTCTGATAAAAAATGTTTCTTTTATGTGCATTTCATTTTCTAATGTAGTGAAGTAATGTTCTAATTTCTGTTACATGCTCTTGCAGTTTAGCTTCATCGGCTTGATTTGACTGGAAACTATTAAGCTCATCAAGTGTTTCAAGGCTAGCTATTGTGAGATATTATGTTATCTGCTGAGTTTTACTACTTTGTGGCACATACCTGCTTCAGACATGGAATAAACTGCTGCTTAAACCTTCTCCATGTATTTTTTTATACTACCATAATTCTCTGTTCTCTGAGCATTTCCATTACTTTATTTTTCCACTCAGGATGTTTATAAAACAGTAGTCATTCTGCTACTGCCTTATGATTGTTGAGAATATGTTATATCAGCAGGATTGCAGTAATGGAATAAGATCCATTCCATTGCACCTCTTCAACCTTGTCTGCCTTGTAACCATGCTAAAAGGCTTTGCTGATACATCATGTTTTTCATTGATATGAACAGATGTGAGAGAAGGTCCACTTTCCAGGACTTATTGCACAGTTCCAGAAAACCACCTCCTAGTTGATCAAAGTGGGATCAATCCATTTATGTTGCAATTGGACATTTAGCCTTTTAATTCAGATTAATAACACCCTTGCTGCTGTTTTCAAAATTTTTAAAAATTGTGGGGATTCTTCAGTGAAAATTTAAGATCCAGCTAAGAGACAGAGTAAATCTATGTGTATGTAAATTCTAAGACAGACTTATGGACAATAACCTAGTCCAGGATGACTAATTTTTTATCTGTCTTAGAGGTAGAACAGCCTTCACTTTCTTTTAGATATAAGTACTGTAATAAAGTGTCCATTTACGCTGTAGCTGCTAATGCCTTTACTTCCAGTCCTTCCTTATCCATAGAAATGTTGAATTCCTCAAATTTCAGATGGCTTCTGTTTTTGTGCCATGAAAATGTGGTTGCCTCATTGCAAGCTGGTGTTCATTCAGGATGTGATTCAATATCAGTGTTCACAGTCTGGGAGACGATGCTTGGGAGGACCTTTGTTTCATATGGGATAGCTAACTGTAAATGTGGCCCTTTCTAAACAGGTAATGACCCTGACTGCAGGAAGGGAGGTAAGTTCAGAAAATCATCTGCTTTTAAGCATTTTTGATACACACCCTACACAACTACATATGCTGCTTCTTTACTTGATTCACCAGAGAACACAGGCCCTTTATATTCCCATCCCACAATATTTAATTCCTCCTTTTTCCACCAAATTTAGTTTCTATGATGCGGATTCCAATAAAGAGTTATGTCCCAAGTCTTGAGGTCTGGAATACTTAGAAGCTTGCCACAACATCCCCATTCAATGTTACAGGCTGGGTATGGTGTGGCTGGACAGTGCTCAGGCAGAAAATGACCTGGGGGGTGCTGGTGACAGCAGCTGGACATGAGCCAGCAGAGTGCCCTGGGGGCCAAGAAGGCCAATAGCATCCTAGCCTGGATCAGGAATGGTGTGGCCAGCAGGAGCAGGGAGGTCATTCTTCCTCTGTGCTCAGCATAGGTGAGGCCACACCTCGAGTGCTGTGCCCAGCTCTGGCCCCTCAGTTCAGGAAGGACTTTGGGACACTCGAGCACATCCAGAGGAGGCAACGAGGCTGGTGAGAGGCTTAGAACACAAGCCCTGTGAGGAATGGTTGAGGGAGCTGGGGCTGTTTAGCCTGGAGGAAAGAAGGCTCAGGGGAGACCTCATCACTCTCTACAACTTCCTGAAAGAAGGCTGTAGTCAGATAGGAGTTGGTCTTTCCTCCCAGGCAACCACTACCAGAACAAGAGGACAGGGCACGGTCTTAAGCTGCACAAGGGGATATTTAGGTTAGATATCAGGAAAAAAAAATCACTGAAAGAGTGATTGGGCACTGGAATCGTCTCCCCAGGAAGTGGTGAAGTCACCATCCTTGGACATATTTAAAAAAAGACCAGACACGGCACTTAGTGCAGTGATTTAGTTGATGAGGAGGAGTTAAGTCATAGGTTGGACTTGATTATCTCAAAGGTCTTTTCCAACCTAGCTCATTCTGTGATTCTGTGATTCTGTGAAAAAGACCTTTCTTATATCTATCATTTTAAAAGAAACTATAATTCTAACTTGTGGATCTTTCTCATGACCTTTTCTCTCCAGAGGTGTTTTCTTGATGTTACCTGCATTATACACACACTGTCATTTCTGGAGCTAGGTAAAATTTTATAGACATGAAGTGTCAAGGGCTTCAAAAATGTCTACATATTTGTGTCTCTCATTTTTTTAAAAAAGCTCTCAAAATGCCTAAACTAAGTTATATTTCACAGAATCATGGTGCAGTTTGGGCCAGAAGGTACTTTAAGGATTGTATAGTTCCATGTCCGCTGCAGGTACACCTGCAGGTACACCTTCCAGTTGTTTAAAGCTTACTCCAACCTGTCCTTGAACACTTCCAGGGATGTTGCATCCACAACTTGTCTCAACAACCCCTTCTGCTGCCTCACGACTCACATAGCATAGTTCTTCCTTATATCTAATAGAAATTTACTCCCTTTCAGTAAAGTACTGGAAGGCTGCTTTCAAGTTTTCCTGGTTTTCATAGGAGGGGTGCTCCAGCCATTTGACTGTTTTCGTGACCTCCACTGAACCAGCTCCAACAGGTCCACATATTCTTCTCTTGGGGGTCCCAAACACAATACTTGCAGTGGAGTCTCACTAGTGCAGAGCAGAGGGGCAGAATCACCTCTCTCACCCTGCTGGCCATGCTGCTTTGAATACATCACAGGATACACTTGTTTTTCTGGGCTTTGAGCACACATTGCCAGGACATGTTATGTTTCTTGTCCACCAACACTCACTCCCAAGTCCTTCTCCTCTAGGCTACTCAATGCATTCTCCATCCAGCCTGTATTTGTGCCTGGGAATGCCCTGATCCAGGTGCAGGACCTGGCATCTGGCCTTGTTGAACTTCATGAGGTTCACACAGGTCTACTTCTCAAGGCTGTCATGGTCCCTCTGGATGACATTCTTTCCTTCCACAGTGGTGTCCACCACACAACTCAGTGTCATCAATAAACTTGCTGAAGATGCACTGGATTCCACTGTCCCTGTTGCTGACAAAGGTTTCCTACAAAAATATAAAAGAGATAGTAATTGCTTAGGCAGATTTATGTGCACACTGTCCTTTTCCCTTTTCACTGCTACACATCATAACATTTTGGTAGAATTACAATGATGTTGCCTTACACAACTTCTCAGCCTGGGAAGAGTGTTGTTTGAGTCCTAATGCAGTGACCCTGCATTATATATTCATATAAAACCCTACTTTGGACAATGCTGTGGGGGTAGTATTCTCCCATTATTCACTCCAGCATAAAATATTAAAATAAATGTGAAAAACATATAAATGAACAAACAGCATGTTATAGTTTTTTTTCTTTAGTTCTTAAATACTTCTATAGTTACAATGGTGAAAATAATTACTGGACTACTATATGCTGATGAAAATGATTTGACTTTATAGCAGTGGGAAGGATACTAGATCTTGTGAAGGTTATTTTGTGGGGTTCAGTCCAATAGTTCATGTCATTTGAGCTTCCTTCCTCTTAAAACATTAATTTTATGAGATTTTTAATGGTTTTGTTTGTTTGCTTTTTCTTTTTTTTTTTAATGGTGATGTGTGATTTATCATCTGTTGGTCTGGAAAGTGAAATTCAGCAAGCAAGGTCACCATTCAAACTAACTGCTCTTTGACCTTCATGCTTCCTTTCTGCTATGATGCAATGCAGATATTTAATTTTTCTTTTGTGAAATATGTGCATTTGAGTGAAAAATCTGCACCAGTTAAGGTTTATTCACAGAAGGGGTATATTTTTGCTATAAATGTGAAATATGGTCTCAAGGTTATAGTTCTTAGATTTCTCCTTTGTGTTTCAGGGTTGCTTTGTGAACAGCATTTTGAATTACCCTGGCTTATATAACCTTTTTCCTCAGAGACACCTCCACAAAAAATAGAAACAAAAAAAACCAAGAAGAATGGATAAGAATTGCAATGTGGATAACCTTGTATATTTTATAGATAATTGCCCCTCTGGGGCTGTATAATTCAGAGACATAAAATGGACTAATTCTCAAACTGTAGGAATTCTAGAGAGTCTGAAGTTAAAAAAAAAAAAAGAAGAAGAAAACTCATCTACTATGGGCATTCAGCTGTGAAATAATTACTCCACTGACCTCATTTTACCACTGACATCTATGAGAGCAGAGATTTATCAAGGCTGAGTGCTTCTGAAAATCTCACCTTTAGTGTCAGTGAGAAAACCTGCTCATTCCAGATTCTCACTTCACCTGATACGTAAGGAACTACGAAGACCTGTGATAGCCCTGCCAAGGTTGGAGGGGCAAGGAAGGGAGGACAGAAGAGAAAGGATAAGGAGAACAAAGTAACCTTTTCTTTATGTACCTATACAAAAAAGTTCTTCAGTAAAAATATCTCATTCTGCTTGTAAAAGTTAATCAGGTCTTTATGCCTGAATATTATTAATGATTATTAATTCTATTTCAAACTGGTTTTAATATGTAAATTAAAGCATCACACTCCAACAAAGAAAGTGATGATGGATTCTGCTGATGGTAGTACAATGACTAAATGAATCTATCTTTTATTATCATTTTAATAATATATTCAGCAAAACTTCTGAATATGTAGTGGATTTGTCGGAGACTTTGTGGCAAGACTCTCACCAGCCAAATGAAGGTGTGGCACTGTCTTGACCATACATGACCAAGACTCTTGATGAGAATAGTTATAAAAATACTAAAAGGATCTAAAAAAGGACGTAACAAAAATTCACCTTTCCATACCCAGTGAAAAATGGTAGCTGAATAAATAGAATACACTAGTGTTCAAACACTTTGTATTTTCCTCATGAAGCATTTCAACTACATATAAAAGACATTTCTAGATTAGCCAGAGTTTCCTACTGCATACTGGGGAAGGTATATCCTTGTGAAATTGAGATGGGGTTAAGAGCAAGAGCTGAGGTTGTAAAACTCCTGATGAAGCAATGGAAGAGAAACATAACATGAATTGGATCCATACAGGCAATTGTCACTCATATTAAACATAAAATCAAGTAAAAGCTGTGCCATCTACTGCTGTTTCTGCAAGTGAATTTTCTTTTTTAAAGATATCATATATCAAAACACAATTTTTAATGGGTTGCACATGTGTTTTCAAAACAAAAAATATAAGCATAATAGGAGAAGAGAATGAAGAGATTCTCATATGGAATTTAATTTATTTTTCTTAAAGTACAGTGGTCCATGGAGTAGAAAATTTTGGCCCACTGTTCATTAACATCATGTCATAAGGCAGAAATATTAATTCAAAACAATATTATACTAAGTTAATAACACTTAAACAGAAACAATGTTTTAATTATAAATTTTAATGTATTTTGTCTAATCAGAAAAATATTTATAATAAATATTTGTCATATTCCAGATAGTAATATTTTATATAATAAAAATGTATTAAAGAATAACTAGAACTGTATTTTCTGATATTAGTCTAACCTGATCCATAGAGCCAAACCCCAAGAAATACCTATGCTTAAACAAAACAGGTATATATTTCCCTGGACATAAACCTTGATGTTCAAATTGGTCCATACTGAAATATTCTGGAAGATTAAGTCTTCTAGAGAGTTAAGAGAAAGAATCTGACTTATAAAGTCACATTTCTGGTTTTCTGTAAGTCTGCCTCAAGGGTTAGTTTGTGTTCATTCTTCCTTCCCCTAATCAAAACAAGCATTAAGTGATATCAAATATAGTACTGCAGACCCAAAATATGACATAAATGTAGAAGAGGGCATTGATGAAAGGACTCAATTTTATAACTTGCAGTGTAGAGCACTATTGAGTGGCTTTAGGATAGTCTGCTCTCTATACTGGTTTCCCTTGCTCACTTTTATGTAACAGTTGTGTTGCATACATCTCCAATTGTGTGTTGCACAATATCTCCAAAGATACTGTAATATCTGTTTTTAAAGACTGTCAGCTCTTCTAAATGCCATTTTACAAATCATGCTTTTAGATCTCCTGACAAAAATACATAATAGTTTTTATTCTACACATTAGGAGAGCGTCATTTTTTCTTAAGTCACAAATGCAGCGTCTATTCTTTCCATAGCACATGTATACTGTTTCAATTCTATTCCCTCAGCCATGTCACTTACTTCTGCATACATCATTTCAGTGTCACCTTTTGAAGAGGTCACTGGTGATGGCAGCTTATCACTTCTGGCATGAATTTATATGCACATATTTGCACATGTCTAAGAGAGTGCAAATCTTTGCAAATTTCAGTAGAACGTCTTCTACACACGGAGGTCTCAGACATGACTATCCTGGTTATGAAGTGTTGAGGTTTGGTTTGAAAACACTAATTGTCTTCAATTTTTATTTCTATTTCAGCATCCTTCAGTCTGAACACACTAGCAGTGAACCAGCAAATAGCATTTTTGCAGCACCCAAAGCACACTAAGCACTAGTAGGTCCACAATGGACAGATCTGATCCCCTTTTTTGTTGTACAGAGCAAGCAAATAGGGTGTATTCAAGTGAGAAAAAAAGTGACTTCTAACAGTAACACCAGAAACTGTTCCTACTTCAGATCTCTACACCTCGTTTGGTATTTTGTGGGGACTCTGTGCTATTTATGTGTAGCTAGAGTGGCCCTTTGCATGTGAACACAGGCACACAAAAACACATTAACACTTCTTACCTGCCTCCTATGCACATATATATATTTTCGTATGTGAATTGAAATGCATAAAAATTATACTATGCATTTCAAGCACATTAATTGTGCTGGTAATAAAAATAGCTGATAATTCTGAATAAGATGGAAACTAGGAGCAGTCTCCCAAGAGAGAGGCAACATGTCCATCAGGTAATTGATTGTATGTTGTGAAGGCAAGCAGTTCCTGCATTTGCTGAATTCTAATTTACTTTCAGTGTTTTGTTTCTATTAATGTTTCTTGAGTATGCCCTTCACATCTACTCCAAAGAAAATGGAGATGCTAATTTAAGAAATGACAAGCTGCCATTCAGCAGATCACTGATATGTGATCTCTATGATGCTGTGTCTTCCTAATCCCTACTGAGTTCAAATCCCAGGGGAACTTCAGGTCACTGCCTATCACAGAAACCAGGTGCGCAGCTTCTTTTTCATTCAACATTGGTTTCTTTTTCAGTGAAAACTGCAGTCAAAGGATTCCCATGAAGGGAACATACATCTACTCAGTTGTTGCTTCTCCTTGGTCAGCTGTTTCTGCAAAGGAAGCAGTTCCCCATTCTTGTGGAATTCTTGTAGGTTCTGTTGAGTACATCTGCTTACACCAACAAGGTCTTTACTATAGAGCTACTATACCAGTCAGCTAAACATAGTTGAAATTCCAAGTTCTGAGCTTATTTTACTGAGTAACATGGTTTTGCTCAACTCTTCTTAGTAGATAATGTTTACCTGTGTTTGTTTTCTGATCTTCCTGATATTATACCCTTTTCTGTTTTTGTTGAAGTTTATAAAAGAAAAATTCTGTCATTTAAGCCCCATTTACCTTAAATATCAAAGACAACAGAATGAATTCTTCAAACAGTAACAATTGTTTTCTAAATGAGGAACTTCAACATAGAGATAAAAAAACAAAATTTAGGTTCTAGTCCTTTTGAGATAATTTCAATTAAATTATAGTAACATTTTCCCCTTTTTTCATTTGAAAAATCTGTTTAAAATTTAATTTTATCGTTAAAATTTTAATTTTTTTATTCAACTTTCATTCAATTCCAAGGAAGTCTGATAAAAAAAATCTACAGTGAACATAAAAAAATATAATAGCTCATTTCTTCATATTTCTTAATCCTTACGTTCCTCTGCTAACATGTAGAATTAATCAAGATTCATTCCCTTAAACAAAAAAGACACATTGCAATCTGATAACTGAAATTTTTTATGTGCATGAGTATATGAGCTTGAAACATGTTTCTATATAATTAGTCATTATAGATAAAATAAAAAAGTAAGAAAATCTGGAAATCTTATGAACAAAACAAAAAAAAATTTGTCCAACATGCTGAGGTCCTTTTGAAGGGCTTCACAGCCCTCTGGGGTATTGGCCATTCCTCCAAACTTTGTGTTTTCAGGGAACTTGTTAAGGAGGCATCTGTGCCTTCATCTGAGTCACTGATGAATAAGTCAAACAATACTGGGACCAGGATTGATCCTTGGGGAGCACTGCCCATGACAGACATGTGCCACTCACTTTACCCTCTGGGATTTGCCATTCAGCCATTCTCTGTCATTGCTGCTTCATTGTCTGCTCATCCAGTCCCCACTTCCTGAGTTTGTCTATGAGGATGTTGTGAGAGATGTTTTGACAGGGTCAAAATCCTTGCTGAGGTCAAGGCAGACAATAGTTACTGCTCTTCCATCATCCATACAGGTACTTGTTTAATCATAGAAAGCAGGCTGGTTGGTCAAGAATTATTTACCTTTAGGGAATCCATTTTGACTACTCCTGATCACCTTCCTGTCAACCATGTGGAGAGAAATGGCCTCTACAGTGAGGTACTCCATCACCTCTCCAGGGATTTAGGTGAGGCTGGCTGATCAGTAATTTCCTGGGTCCTTCTTGTCCTTTTTGAAGACTGGAGTGAGATTTGCTTTCTTCCAGTTCTCTGGCAACTGTCTTGATCTCCAAGACCTTTCAATGATGATCATGAGAGGCCTAACTTTGGCCTCTTTATCAAGCTCTCTGAGCACTCATGGATGCATTCCAAAACGACCCATGGACTTGTGGATTTCAGGTTCGCCTGCTCATAATTGCTGTCTGATCTCTCAGCTTGGTCATGGAGCACAAAGCTCCTCATGAGCCTAAGGACCCTAAAGTCTCTCTTGCCACAATTTTGAGAACAAAGTGTCTAAAACTAGCTGTGTAACTAAAGTATGTCACTTTGGATTTGAGTCACTTTAAATAAACAGGGAATGCCTCTGTATAAATGCAGCCTGTTAATGTTGGGCTGTTGTGAATCTAGGAATTCAAATCAATTGACCAAAGAGAGAAGGAAATGAGGGTGAACTTAATGCTGACATGGGCACTGGGGGGAGGGGGGGCTATAAACCTAAGGAGCAATTCCCTATCTTGCTTAGCAACATGTAGTTCTGCACAAAAATAAACTGCACAAAGGAGTGTAAAATGGAAGGTTAAAGTAATTTTTACACTTGCAGCAATCAAGTCACCTCAGCTCTCCTTTTAGAAAAGTCTCTGTATGTGTTTCTTTTCTTTCATGAAACTTTTGTTTGCAAACTCCTTATCACTACAGGAATTCCAGTATTACTCTGTGAAAACAAGTATCCAATATAAAAAAAGACAGTCCAATTAGTGTTGGCTAGAAACCTGAAATGAAAATAGAACTGTCTCTTGAATTTTTCTCCCCCATGGTAGAATCTAGGTCATATATTAATTCATATAGTGAATGTCTTATCTCCTGCATCAATTAAGTTTTTATAATAGAAAAGTGTTTAAGATTTTCACTTTCAATTGGTAATAGAATATATATATTTAGATGAATGTTAATGAATGGGCAAAAAGACTATTTAGGTGGATGTTGATGGGAAAACATTTGTTATACATGATCGTAGTCAGCTATACATAAAATTAAGCCCACTACCTATTACAGGTCTTTGAAAAGATATATTAAAATTAATTTATTTAACGAGATTAGATTAGGAAAATTGCTCCAAGGAGAAGAAATGGTGCCCTTGTGGGACATATTTGCATAGCAATATTGGTTAATACTTATTATCTTCTATGAATAAGCTACAAGAAAAAACCCAGCATTTCAAAGAGGTGTGACATAATCCTGTTTGAAATTTAGGACATAAATGTATTTCATTTAAAACTAGACCTGTGCAGCATTTATTATTTCTGTGGAGACAACTCTCTCTCCCATATTTTTTTGGGTTTTTTTTTGCTATTTTTCTTAGTGACCCTATTCAAAGGAGCTACTTAACGCTGCAGTGTGTTCTTCTTAACTGCAACAATGGAACAAACAATCAAGTCTGAAGATGATAGCCTCCAAACTGCTTGCATCCATATAATCTTTTAACAGACCAGAAGTGTTTTGAAACACTGCAGTTAGTGACTCAGTGTGCCTTTGTTTTTGTAACAGGTTCAAATTGAACAGGGTCACTGGAAATATCTAAGTACACTAAATTTTATAAGACACTTGGCAACAGACTTTGAGCACAAAAGCAGTTTTGGCCTTTGATCTACAAATACCTGGGGCTCCAGGAACTTTTTATAAGGTACTGTTGTGGTTTAACCCCAGTAAGCAGCTCAGCCCCACACAAGTGCTCACCTGAGCCAAGGGGCCAAGAGTGGGCTGTTCCCGGAAAGCAGCGCACTCCGGGATGCAGCTGTAGAGGACTTATGCTCTATGGCACAGGGTGTTACGCAGCGAGGGCAGGAGCAAGGATGAGGGAGAAGTCTTTTATTTGGTTTCCAAAAGGGTTTATTGTCCAGAAGGGTCAGGGGCGAAAGACAGAAGATAGCGGGGCGCAGCAACTTACATGATGAAGCTTCAAGGGGAGGGTACAAACCTTCAACTAATTGGAGATATCCTGAGGAGGAGCATAAGGTGAGGTTTAGAATCTACAAACCAATAAAGAAACACAAGAGGAGGAGAGTGGGTCACATGGACCAATGGGGTGTTGAGGTTTAGTAGATTTCCAAAGGAGACATCCAAGCAGGGGGTTGGCACAAGGAAGGATTGACATCTGAGAGGAGGAAGAGCAGGGAACATTCTGGAACAAGGGGCAGGTATCAGGGTAGATTGACAACTGGGGTAGGAGGGTTCAACTGGGACTAAACCATTAACATAAGGAATAATAGAATAAACCATTAAATCAAAAAACACTACACTCACTCAGTCTTCTGAATTGGTATAAGGGAGAGAATTGGAAAGGTGAGAGAAATCATAGGTAACTAAAGACAATTTAATAGGTTAAGCAGAAGCTGTGTATGCATGCATAGCAAAAGGAGGAATTCATTCACCACTTCCCATAGGTAAATAGTGGGGGGACCAGTCCCAGGAAAGTAGGGCTCCTATAGGCAGAATAGTTGGGAAGACAAACAGCATTGCTCTGAACATTGGTTTTTCCCTCTTCTTCCTCCAGCTCTATATGATGAACAATGATGCTATGAATGGCTGGGATATCCCTTGGGTCAGTTTAGGTCAGTTGTCCCATCCGTGTCCCCTACCAATCTCATGTGCAAGAAATTTCCTACTTTCTGTCCAGATGGAGTGAGAAATGTAAAAGGCCTTGAGACAGAGCAGGCACTACTCAGCAATAGCTGAAATATCTTTGTATTATCAACCCTGGTTTACTTACAAATCTAAAATGTAGCACTAAAGAAGATAATATGAAGAAAATTACCTTTATTAAAGAAGTAAACTAAACCAATTATAAATTCAATACTAAACTATAAATTCAAAACTAAACCAATTATAAATTCAATATACAGAGATCTGCTGACTTACAGGGCATGTTTTAAGTGTTATCACATCAAGAAAGGTTGAAACCCCGACATCTAGATCAGAGATGTTCAATTTAACATCTGGTTAAACTGCAAATGTTTATGTTTTCAGCATATTATGAATTTATTACAATTAAATGTTGTGCTATCAATGCTACTTTCTAACTGTTTTCAGTTAAATCCTCAGTACAGATTTCCATGTGTTGAAGATTTGAGTACATGAAATCTAAATGTATCTTCTTAATGAAATCACTAAGAATTCTTTTCAATAGCTAAAATATGGACTTTTAGTGGCTAAACACATGAACTGCTAGATTTAAAATTACTTGTATTCACCAATTCACAAAATTCAGCTGAATTGCTGACATGGATTCAAACTCTTCATTTTATTTAACACAAAATGAAGAAGTCTATTTAATAGAAGTACCTTAATGAGGTCAAAGGGATTGAAAAGTTCTTGGATCAAAGACTAGATTTAAACTTTGAAAGTTTATCACCTTGAAAACTTCAGCTTTCATTGCAAATTGCATTTGTCTTGTTTTCAAGTATCACAAAAGCTTTTCCAGTGTTATCATTGGAAAAAACAGTTTACATGTGGTTGCCTCCCATCCCCAGTCAAACAGTTCTAGCCTTTTTGCCTTGCTTTTTCTTTTCAGTTTTATTTATTTGGGTTTTTTGTTCATTTCTTTCCCAGACTTCTGTTCTCTTAGCAAAAGAAACACGTTTTCAAGCAATATGTTTTCATTCTTTCTCATCTCAAATAAAACAATTTTAAAATTTACCAATATTATGAGATTTGTAATCCTGTGACAGGTAAGAGTAATCACAGGTTAAACAAGAGGAATCTTACACAAAACCCTTTAAAGTAGAAGAAGTTATTGGGACAGCTATACGACCAAGAGGAACAACATGTAGGGGGAGGAGAAGTGAGGATCATCCCCGTTAGTTAAGGACTTTCAGAAAAAACATATGCTGTAGTGTTTATTTTATGAACTTGCTTTTCATTCATCTAAGTTATACTATCATTCCAGTAGTTGATTACATATATATATGAAAATATTTTTTAGTTTCATATTTACTTATGTGAAAAATGTTGTGACCTACTGTTAAAAGTCAAAATTATATACTGCTTGAGTTCTTGTTAATTGTAACAATCTTTCATACAGTCCTTAAGATTCTTGATTCTATGTTGTAAAGTTTCTCCTGCCTTTTATAAGACACATACAAAAACATAACAAAATGCAGAATATTTGCATTAAAGCAATCTGTTCTGTTCATGATTTGTATAAAATTATAGCTAAGTGTATTCTAGACATTCAGAATTAGATATACTTTAATACCAACTGATATGGACCTCAGAGTACATATAATTTTGTATAAAGCCCTCTACCCTCTTCAGCCTGGGAATTCAGTAAGAAGTTAAAAATACATCAAGGGACATGAGGGTGAGTGAAAATGATGAGGGTACAATAGATATGAGGATAAACCAATCCTACTTTTCAGAGTTGGAGTGTCTTATGCTTTGGAAATTTCTTACTTTTCCAAGGATTGGCTCTTTTATGTTTAACAGTCATGACAGTTTCTAGTTTATTGGTGACAAATAGATATGAAATAAATTTAATTCACTCTCATTTCTTTCTTCATGTTCCCTAGGGATTCTAAAGCTGTATCCACACTGGATGTTTTTGACGTATAAGAAAAATAAGGTGTCCGATTCCTATCCATAGCAAGCCTTTGCTTTTTATAAACTTCAGTTGTTAGTGTTAGAATACAAGCCTTATTCCATTCTGAATTAACATGAAGTTCTTTTTTTTCCCTCTTTATATCTCTGCTAGTCAGATTTAAATGTTCTCTACTGAGATATCACTATTAAAATAGCACCTTTCCCCTCATAACTGCTTGGAAAAGATGAGACTAGCAACTGAATAACACTCCTGTGATCACCAGGCAATAGTGACATTAAAAAAGCAAACAAAATAAGCTTCTATGTAAAGTAGCAATACAATAGAGGAGCAAAAAAAAAGCATTATGTAAACTATTTTTCCATACCACTTCCATGTGATTCCTAGCTCGTACTTTGAGGAGCACAACCCAGCAGGCAAAGTCATAAGCATAAAACTTGGTAACTGTTTTCTGTTTACTGGAACACTGTGGGTTTAAAGGTTCAGATGAAATGTGAAACTTGTATTCAAGCTCACTGAAGAAAGGCTGAAAAAAGGAGGAAACAAGCAGAAAGCAAGAATGCAAATGAACCCAGACAAGATTAAGTAAAATGAAAATTAAATATAGAAAATCAGTGCTAAACAGCAGGGAAATAAAAATAAAAATAAACAGGGAAAAGCATTACAGAAGCTCACGCTCCTGTGGTCTAATTAAATGTGACCTGTATAATGTACACCAGAATTAATTCCTGAGGCTTTGTCTAGATTACTAAACTAAGCAGTGTCAGGACAAACAAATACTGCCATATAAGTATTTATACTACCAAATCAACAGCAGATCCTTTTCCATAGTTCTGGCTTTGGCTAGAGAAGACTGAGGCTGGGGTGAGTAAAAACCAAGGACTGTTGCTTCCAGTCCTGTAGAAGAGAAATCCTCTCAGTTTCTGGAAGGGAAAAGCAGGGGAGAGTGAAAAGAGATGTCAACTGCACGGGTACAAATAATGTGTTGTTACTTGCACTCAAGAGAAAATTATATGCTCTGGAAAATTTAGTTTATTAGAAAGACATATTCAGTGTTCATTCAATGTGCTTTAGGAACCTGAATTACTCAACCTTCTGCCCTTCTGCCCCTAAACTAACAAAAAACTGGCTTTGTATGACTGTAAGTCTCAGTGGAGCAACTGAAAAAACTTGCATTTCACATCGCTTTAGTAATATTCCCTTGTATTTTGTAAATTGTTCTTACTGTTTCTGGAGAGTTTATTCAGGGTTTGAAGACAGCATAGTCTCTCCATATAACAGATTCTGATTTTGACAAATTTTGCTTATGCTAGGTAAGGCTAAGTTATAATTTATTTCTATACATCACCTGTGAAAAAATACTCTATTACTCTACTAATAATATATTATTATCTAGTACCTGTGTTTTCATGATGTGTACTATATTTTTCAGTATTAATGATGCCAATATTACTAATCCCTATTCTGATCTTTTAAATTTAGAATTCTATATAGCATACAAATCTTACTTGTGCTGAACTGTTTTGAGTTGAAGGGGACCTTGAAGGCTATTTATGTTAGTAAAAAGCACAGCCTGCATTACAGGTTCTTCCTAATGGTAAGGAGGAATGATACAGACGTAATGGAACACGCAATGCTTAGAAATTCATAGCTCAGAATGCTGCCTCTGATCTTGCTGCCTTACTGTGGTGAGAAAGACAAATGAGATGCTTGATGGAAATGCCATTTATGATTTATAACAGAAGCTACTCTAGAATTTTGAAATTGCCTGTGTGATTTTAACATTCTGTGCTTGCTAATATAAATTTTAATCCAAATGTATTAGGTTACTCTGAAAATCTTATCCACAGAATACAGCAGGATACTTGTAAAACATTAGTAAAATTGGAATTTTTTTGTCTAATTTTGCATTCATCTTTGTTATGCTTTAATGCTATTTTAATCTTCCTCATTATCCATGAAAGAGTGTTACTTAGAAATAATGAATACATGAAAGATTTTAAGTCCTACATTATCTTTTAATAAAGAAGTTTTTTCTTCCTGTAAACACTGCAACATAAGCAAGATTTAAAATTCCAGATTTCCATAGTACTGGGCCATTTCACTAGCTAACTTCAAGAAATATAAACCCCTCAGGGACTTACACAACTTCTGTTCAAAAGTGAGATGAAAAAATGCTGTAGAAAACTTTAATCAGTAAAGCTGAGCTAGGTCCAACATGGTGTGGAATGATGGAGAGCTCCAACTGTATCATCTGAGGAAAGGGAAGCTACAGAAAAACTATGGGGTTTTTTCATGCTAGAAACTGATGTATGAGTTGCATCCTCACTTTCTTATTTTATCCAAATATTAATATGAATTACGAAAATTGTATTTCTAATTTTATGTTGCTACAGTAATCTTGCAAAACAAAAACTCAGGAACACAGCCAAAGTCTTACAACAATTATTTGTATGCAACACTATTTTCAGGTGGATACAATCTGCTAGTGATAGCAATTGTTACAGCAAATTAAGGTGGGCTGCAAATTATTTCTGTTAGCAGATTAAAATAACACATATAACAATATTTTATTTAAACTATTTCTAAAACTATAAACATAGATTAATCTAAAAGGCATGAAGGCATGATGTAGAGAGAAATAGCTATGTGCTTTTACAAAAAGAAAAAGAGGAAATTGTAGAGAGAAATGGCTATGTGAGCAGAGCCATGTAGACATAGAAAAGCTGTGCTAAAGCAATATGTCCTTGAGCAGAGTAGCTAGAGATAACAGAATGCTTGTAGTTAGAGGAACAGAGGCTAGGAATGAAAAACAGAGTGTATGCTAATACAGCTTCTAGAGTAAGCCAATTAAGTAATGCCAGTTGTGCCTATTAATGAGTAGTTGTCTGTAAGAGTATAAATGTAACTGATCTAAAACAATAAACGAAGAAGCTTGCATATTCACTATGTTAGTGGGGAAAAGGCTTCCCTCCCAGCAGTAAATAGCAACGAGCAGCGACAGCATAACATGTTGAAAACATAAGATCACATGTAGCAGATTGGTCAGTATACACTGGAATATATTTAGAAATCTGAAATATTAATACATTTTCCTGCTGTAATTTCTATTCCATTTCCTAATATTGTAGATAGATAAGCATACTAATAGCTTTGAATTCCATAAAAGACACTGAACAGGAGAATATAGAAACTATGTAGAAATTAGAAAAGAGTAGTTTTTGTAACTATTTGTGTATGTAGGGATCCAAACTTCCTGAATAGTACAGCTCCTAAAGAAATAAATTCCCACATGTACTTGTAAAATGAGTTCATACTCTACCAAAAGGACAAAAAATGAGAAAAATGAAAGAGTGAGTGAGTGAGTGAGTGAGTGAGTGAGTGAGTGAGTGAAAGAATCAGCAATCTACTAATGAAAAATATGCTATAAAATATTTAAAGAGAGAAAACAGTACCATAGCTATGCTGCATAAAGGTGATATATTTAGAAAATTATCACTGAATACTGTTGCTGCATTTTGTACTGAGTCAGTTACTCAGCTAAATACTACACTCTTGATATTTCAATTCCTTCCATGTGTAAAGCTGTTTTGTCATCTTATTGCCATGAAATTGAAAATTTATGAAAGCAAGCTACCTAGTCCTGCATGCTGCAACTCAGTACCTTACAGCAACAACAGAAGGATAAAATTACAAAGTCTGAAATGACTTTTTTTATTAATTCTGCTAATCTCAGAATGAACCATTCAAATCCTCATAAATCCAACATCTGTGCATTTCTAAAATAGGAAAAAAAGACAACATTAATGTCATAAAGCATTTTTTTTCCTATATTTTAAAAAAATTTGCTTGGTAATGGCCAGTAATTAAAAGCTTGACTATGTTAGGTTTTTAAAGCCAAAACTCCCCTAGGAGAGTGGTAGGGAAGCTTTAAAAATTGCTGTAGGGCACAGAGATCTTAAATTTTAGTAGGAAATCCAGGTTGAAAATCATAACTAACGTTTTAAGTATATAGAAGATAAGCTAATAAACACTGGAGAAGAGCTCATGAATATGTGAGAATGAGGTGGAAAGATGCTTTTGGGCACCAGGTCACATACTTGCTAGCAGATATCAAAGGAAGAGCTTGTAAGGAAGAGAAACAGCTACTTGTTTCTAGATGTGCTGCCAGCAACATCTCTGATAAAAAAAAACTAGAAACAATTAAAACCAGCGTGAGGAGTGTCATATATTAGCCCAAATCTCAAAAAATTCGGAGATGGCCACTGAGCAACAATGGTGGTTTAGGAGATGTAGGAGAAATACGTGATTTAAGGTATTTTTACCCATACTGTGATAATTCAGAGCTTTAGAAAATACTCTAAAAAATGCTACTTAGAAAATACTCTGAAATCCAAATATTCTTCAGTATCCTCATAAGTGAGAACATTTTGACCCTATTTATTTTTTAACTGAAGTGGAGGTTGAATGAGATAATCCAAAATCCCTTCCAACTCTGTCTCCCTGTAAAATGATGATTTCATGTTTTTTGATAACCTGACACCTGGAACAACCATGCTGTCCTACTTTAGGTGTGAATTTCTTCAGCCAATTAAGCAAAGTAGAGTCCAATTATTTAAGTTTTTTTGTATAGAGTAATTGTCTTTAAAAATTAAGAAGTCCAAAGGGAAAATACAAATACTGGAAGAAAGAGAGATTGAACAAATACAGCAGCAAAACTGATGTGATAGACTATTTTGTACTGAGTCCATGGACTGGGTTTATTATGTAAAGGTGCTGTTCAGCTGCCAGGATCTATGATGTCACTTTTCAGGCAGACACCAAGGTCACCTCCCAACAGGGGAGTTTTGTTGGCCAGCTTTCACTCCTTTCAGACAGGAAAGCAGTTAAAATCTCTTTGTTTAAAAATAGTGAAATAGCACAGTCTACTTTCTGAGATACCTGGAAAGACTGGAACAGAAATATGCCAGGGAAAATAAGCAGAGTTTGTCTGGAGTAGTGCAGAAAGTGGAGTTATTGATTTGTAGGACTGTATGTCTGTAAATAACAAGCTGAAAGATAACAGAAAGAGGCAAAAGTATACAGAAAGCAAAGCAAAAATAAGAATCACAGGTGACAATGGTCCAAAAGGGATAAGGCAAAGATTGATACATGTGGTCTTGAGAAAGACTGGAAAGGTGGTTGTGAAAGAAATGAAACTTTTTGGAGTGTGCTCTTTCTGTGCTCTGGACAGCAGAATTGCTCCTGTGCTGCTGTGAATGAAAAGTGAAATAGTATTACAGTTCTACCTCATCATTGCATTCAACTGAAATTTCCAATATGCACTTAATAAAGCCTCATTCTAGTTCTACTCAGATATAGAACTGAATTCATACTTATTGTGGTATGAGGACTTTTACTCATTTTTGTTTTATACTTGTGAAAGAAAAGTCTCCCTACATTAGTAAGAACTTGTAAACAAGTTCTCTATCATGCATGAGAAACTCACAACTATACCTTTGCAGCATCTTGCCATGATCACTACACTTTCTCTTTCAAGGGAGAATTATGCAGAGGGCATATATTTTATTTCAGTGATATTCAAACTTTAATCCCTGATTGTCTCTGGACACGGCTCTAATTTATGTAAATAAGAAAAGCAGATTTTCGAATCATAGACTCATGCAATTATCACGATTGGAAAAGGTCTCTAAGATTATCAAGTCCAAGCATTGACCTAGCAACACTACTAAACAGTATCTGCAAGTGGCACAAGAACAAACCTTTTGAATACTTCTAGGGATGGTGATTCCACCACATTTAATTTGTTATGTTCCAGACTTCTGTACCTCACAATTATTAGTTCTACAAAATAAAAGGTTTGAAAAGAAGTGCTGTTAACTTAAGCATATGATTTCACAAATAGGCTTTTGTTTACTGGAAATCTTGAATAAATTTGCCAGAAATTAATATATGAGATAACTCTTCACTAGGCATATTTTATTCCATATTTTATTATATCATGGTCTATTTAAATACCTGCAGTGGTTCCTCTAAATAATAGGAATTTTATCAGTGATCTGCGCTGCATATTTCAAAAGATAAATTTATTAGGAGAAAGGAAAATTGTGAATTCAATATTTAGTTCCATTGTTTATAAGTGTTATCTTTTATAGGTCTTGAAAACATGCTAAGGTTCTTTTCTCTGAACACTAGAATCTTATATTTCAATAAATTAAGATGAAAAACTTGAAATGGCAAGAGTATGAATAAAAATGTTATATAATATTTTATGTAAGCATACCCATGTACCCACTTGTTTCTGTGGAGCAGCCACCTCACTCTGATTTGACCATGGTGATCAAAATGAATGTCTAGGAAATTTTCCATTATAAATATTAAATAAATGTATGTATGTCATGTCTCAGTGATGGCACAGAAGGAGACAACACAAAGTCACTTCTTCTTTTGTTGCTAATCTGATTAATATAAACCCTTCTCTTCATCAATCCTTCACCCTACTGTAGCACAGGAATGTTTAAGCTTTAAGTATTTACATTATCCTTTCAAAAAGAAAGAGACTGTATCAACAACATCTCTAAACACAGAGCTTTGAAGTATTCCCTGCAGACCTTGAAAATGTAGTGCATACTCTCAGGCTTCATGGCAAAATAAATGTTGGCTGAAATCCAAGTTTAACTAAATTAGGCACCTTACTTGGCAACTATTTTGGCAGTCATTTAATCTCATTTTTGCCATCTCAAAGTTAGATTGTGTTCTCACCTGGAGTTCTCATACTTTCAGTGCAGAGAGAAAGATAACATTGAGAAAGCTAATTGATTTCCATGTCTTACATGTCCATCAGTATTGGATTAATTTGATTATGTGGACTACCTGTGATCATGGCCTTTCATATATAAATTTTAATTTCTAAAGCCTAGATCTTTATTTCTCCTACACAGCACTTCAAGTAGCCTCTCAGTCCTGTTCTTATAGTGGTATCTGGAAAGAAGAGGAAATGTTAGACACTGTACAGTCATACAGCAAGAGGTAGTACTGACACGGCTTGTATTTCAAACAGGCAACAACAAAAAAAAATGCAGAGATATAACTTCCTCTGTTAGGTGACTATGGCAAGTAGAAAAATTCAGAGAAGGGCAACAAGAAAGATAAAAGTTACAGTATAGACAGGATGCCTACATGGAAAATGTCATTTGAATCTGGGAAAGACTTATCTGAGGGCAAATACTTGGATTCTCAGTAGCCAAGTTAGATGAATGAGGCATGACTGTTTTCAAAAGAAAACAGGGAAATATTTGAAAGAAAAGACTCTGAAGCCATAGTAAATACAAAGACAATAAACAGAATCAGTTGTGTTGTAATGGACCCTTAAAGATCATTGAGTCCAACTCCTGTTCATTCACAGGACACCCAGAGTCACACCATGTGCCTGAGTGTTATTCAGGTGCTTGTACTCTGGCTGCATTGGTGTTGCAACCATTTCCCTGGGGAGTCTGTTCCAGTGCTCAACCACCCTCTGGGTGAAGAAACATTTTCTAAGATCCAGTCTAAACCCTGACACATTGGAACAGGCTGCCCAGTTATGTGAGGGAGTCACAATCTCTGGAAATGGTCAAGAAATGACATTTCAAAAAAACATAGCTTAGTGCAATGGTTGATGTGGTGGTGCTCAGTCAAAGGCTGGATTCCATGATCCTGGAGGTCATTTCCAATCTTAATGATTCAATGATGCTATGAAAGAGAAGGCAGCTTGGAAACAACAAAAGTATAGTGTGCCTGCTCAGTCTCCCAACAGCCACACTTTTTGAGAGTGAGATGTCTGTTTGCACTTCTTTTCTTCCCTGTGAGGAGAGCAATTTTCTGCTTAGAATGACTCTTTCAGGGCACTATCTCACTGTGTGCACCTGGAGAAAGAAACTACATGCATGTGACATTGAGTAATCTGTGGTCCTGGAGCTGTAAGTGGATGTTTTCCAGGAATCGGCATCCCTCAGCTTAGGTCATATTTTGGTAGTAAGCCCAAACAGCAAGAAACTTCTGTCATGTGTGTTTCATGTCAAGACTTCTCTGTGCACAGGAAGTGAAATCTGTCACAGTCCATGCTTATGCTTGTCTGTACGGTGCAGACTCTGGAGAACCTTATTCTTCTTACTCAGTAGAGGTTTCCTGGCTAGGAGATATATTCACATCATTTCAAATGGCAGCCTTAGAGCAAAGCAGTATGTATGCACTGAGGGAATTGGTGACAAGGTAGCAAACCAAGGTACTTTATCCTTTGAGATGTTCCTACCTTTTAGTTGTATATTTTTTCTTAAAAATGTACTACAGTAGAATGATCATATTTTCAATGCTTTATAACAAAAGTATTTTGAAATAAATTAGTGTAAAAATGGGTTTGGATACAAAAATTAATATTAATCTAACTCTATTATGAAATACAGTGTTATTATGTATACATGACAGAAATGTACACATTTCTAGAAAAATGTACATGTACATATTTATAGAAAAATACAGAATAACAGTATACATTTGGTTAAAATCAGAATGAAGTGTGCCAGTCTAGCTAAGAAAGAAGTAAACAAATCAGCCAAACAAACATAAAAATCCACAAAGGTAAAATGTTGTAAAAGGCAATGAAGTATAATGAGATTACTCAAAGTAAATGTGTTTTGGCAATATACTGCTTTCGCTAAATCAATCTTTACAACAGGCAGTGATTATCAAATTAATACTGTTAACACGCCTTACCAATTTGTGGATTTAATATTTTTAACTGAAGCCAAACCAGTAAGTACACCCTGCCTTTCAGATATCAGTAGATTAGACAGTTTCATGGTACCAAAATACAGAGGAATACATATGCTGCATACAGAAAAATATTTTGCTCAGTTTTGTGAAAAGTAATGAGATGAACAGTGTCTTTTGTGTTTAGTGATACCTTTAATTTGGATTCTGAAAATAGAATCTTCATGAAAGGTTTCCCTGTTGTTATTTTTGTTCTTATTTTCTATTTTGTTCCTATTTTGTTGTTAATTCCTTGTTCTTATTTTTGGTTTTTTTGGTTGGGTTTTTTGGGTTTTTTTTTCTGTTGTTGGAAGGGGTTCCTTTTGACTGCACTTTGGGCTAATGAGCCAACATAACTTGTAGACTCTAAGAGTCTGAAAGTGACTGTAGGCAATTTCTCTTTTGTGTTTTTCCTTTTTTTTCCGTTTTATATTTTTTTAAAGACTGAGCAATGCTACAGACTAATAGTTTATGGCAGTCAGCTAATGAGTTGAAACTTCAGTGAGATAGAAGGCACACACAATGGAAATGTGTGAAAAATTGAAATGTCAAGGTTGTTAAGGTAACTCTTATCTTGGTTGTGTATTTGTGAAGCTTATTATAATGCAGTAAAATGAAAACTTAATAAACATATCTAGTCATTATGAAGAAAAAAAAGACGTATTTTTGAACTGCAAGATACACGGATTTGCTTTTGCAATTCTATTGTAATGGAAATGAAGCAAATGACAAACAGTACCCAATAGCCCCATATGGCCAGCCCACGCCAATATATAGAACATTAAAAAGTAATTTTAAGAACTTTCCTTTTCACATTAACTTTTTAAAACCAGCTGACTTGGTGATTTTGCAAATGAGAATTTAAATGAAAATGTTCTGCCCATTGAGAGCATGTGAAGAATGCTAACAGGGCTTTGCAATTCTTTGCAATTCTGCCATGATGTGCTTTCAGTACAGTGTTTTTGCTTATTTTAGTACATAAGTTCATGCTTACCCATACTTGCAAAACTTAACACTAAGGAGACTGGATAGAATGAGTGATTCATTATCCTGTCATACCATAGTAATTCATAGTTTATTGAACTTCCGTTGTCTGTGCGATTCACTAGAACTCATGTATGCTGCTTCTCTGGATGAAGTCAAACTTGGTTTTGACAAATGCTGTGTATTAGGACAACACTGACCCTGATCTTTACTGTGGTCTTAGTCCTTCCCTAATTTTCTTAAACTTCCTGTCCCTAGAATTTTAGAAAAAGCAGTTAAAGGTGGGTCATCAAGAAAAACTTTCAAGCTTATAATGTTCATTTATGGTGGATAATGAGAAGGTTAATGTGGAAGCACCAGCTGTGACTAGCCTCAGACCACCAGTGATGGGTCTCAGACATAACTACATAAAATGAAGGTAGAGATAATAGACAGAGATGTGTCTTCACATACTAATATCAGTCTATTAGCTAAATTACTAAAAGAAGTCAAATTAGAATCTGACGATTTGTTGTTGCATTTTAACTTAGAACCAATATTAAAAATATGGATACTGCAATTGCTGTCAGGTGTTTCCTGAGGACAGTAGAACTGAGAATGTCAGCTGCAGTAGGTGAAGAGAGATTGGAATACGGCTCTCCTGAATTCGGCATCTCATCTGGCAAGTAAATCCAGCATATGATACTTGACAAGCATGACTAGTTTTCCCACATAGATTTCAGGCTGCGATACTTTTTGAAACTGGACCAAAAATGTTGTTTCTGTGTTGGTAGAATTAATCTTAATTTTTGGTAGTGAAACAGGCTACCAACTGATAATGATATAGAATACTCATAATTTTGATTATCTTTGTAGTGGAAGAACCTGGTGCATGTAGTAACCAAGCCCAAAATTCACTAGAAAATACTGAGAAAATATCTTCCATTAGAAAATCTATAATCATTACACTACTGGTAGATTAGTGAGAAGTCCACATGATGTGTCTGTTTCACTCCTTTTGTGAACATTATTTTTTTCTTAGGGGGAAAAAAACCCAAACTAACTTACCTGATTGGTCTAGGCACAAGACAGAACATTTTACATGTATCCTTAGTACCAATTGTATCTAAAGTATTCATGAGGATCTGATCTTTTCTTGACTTTCTGGCAAAGCTGGTAGCAACTGCAGACTGTTCTGAAGGTGAGATAGAGTACTTCATAAACAATGAGTTCTATAATGAGTTCTACATTTTATATGAGTTCTATAATTTTAGATTTACGAAGGAGAAATAATATTATTTAATTAAATAATGACATATTGAATTAAGAATCTCGATATATATCTATTCAGTCTCCTTAAGAGAAAAATAAAATTGACCCTTTTGAATAACAAATTGCCAGTACAATATAGTTGTCATTCACTCTGTGGCTTCTCAACAAAGCTGTGAAGTTTTTTGGTTGTTTTTTTTTTTCTTAAATTATATGCTTTTAGTGAGCATTGAATGCAATTATTTATTTAAATACCCTACTGTTGATTCCATTATTCCACACATTAGCTATACTGCGCCATGCATATTCAATACAGAAGAGTTCTTTATCTTGTAATCATTACTAAGAATAATTGTGTCAATTTTTACAGAATATACATGATAAACTTTCAATTATTCAGTGGTAGATTATTAATGTAATTCATATTTTCTTAAAAAAACCCTTGCATTCTGGTGATCTCAGAATGATTCATAAGATTTCTGGTTGGGACTTCTATTTTCAGAAACAAACTGGGCTCCTTGAACAGCTCCTTGAAATTCTGAACCTGTTATCACCATAACAGGGTGGTGAAAAACAGGTAATTTCTCTGATAAGTAATCTTGGGTTAACTTCCACATCAGTTCTAAGAGAAGGTAGTGGGGCTAATAGGCACCTGAACTATCGTTTTCAAGAAAATGTTGAATGCTGGATCAGTTAGCTGAATCATCAGTTAGACTGAAGCATGTACAACACCAATTCAATAACATCCATATGGAATACTACTCTTCTAAGACTGTTTCATTTTCTCTATGTTGGTTGTCAAAGGAGACTGGAAAAGAATCTCAAATACAACAGTGTATTCCTATGACTTGGACAACAGAGTGGACATATAACTAGATCTGACTCATGGCTGATGTCTCCTCACAGGCAGAAAAAGGCATGACTATTCTGTCTGCATTGATACACAGATGGCCTCACATGTTGCAAACTACATATATTTCTTTAACTTTTGAATATGATTTTCAAGTACCTAGATTAAGAAAAATAATATAATCATGGAATTAAAATTTTCAGTTTTTTATAAATCACATTCTTTCTCTTTGCATCTTCACACATGCTGGACATTACCAGTATGGGCTGGAAACAAGATGAGTCAAGTCAATTTCTAAATAATTCACTTTGTACTTTTCTTTTGAAATGTTTGACAAGTACATATGTCTGTGATTCACTCATTTTATGCTTCTGGTCAAATAACTTGTGTTTGTATTCATTTATAATTTATTCCAAAAATTGTACAAAATACTTTAAATAAGTATTATGAATTATGTTAGCTGAAAATTTTTATGACAGACGTGATAGATTGTTTAACAAAATGTTTTCCCTCTTCTCCACTTCTGAAAACCCAGTCCAATCATTTGTGAATATATTTAGAAGATAACTATGTAACTAATTAACTGAATTTTCTTATACCAGTTTTTATGGAAAATCCGTTATTATTCATTTTGACTCTGTAGCAACTGACCCAAAGTTCAATATCTCAAACTGCTCTTCTGTTACTTCATCAGTACTTGGATCAGTGACTTAGCCCAAGCATGGAAAGGGCTTTGCATAGAGGCTGCTTCAAATCTCACCACTGCATATCTTATCCCATTATTCATTGCTAATTTACATGCATATTTGAAATCAAAGTGGAGCACATCAATTGAAAAGGGAGTGTGCAACTAGATTAATTTAACTTTTGAATACATTTATAAAAACAATGGTGAATTAACCAGCAATTATAGCATTTATTTTCAAAATACTGGTAACGAGATGACCTGGGAATAGTTTAACTTTTTAAATTGCATGTATAAATGCAAGTAGCTATATAGATAAATAAATCCAAGGTGTACTGATGTTTTTTTTTAAAAAATGAGATGGGTGACTTTGTTAGCATTTATGTTGATTTCTACAGAAGACTGAGGTGGGGGTGAGTTTAGTCAGATTACACTATTATATTTCTGCAAGGTCTTGCAGAATTTTAACAGCATCATTTTTGTTATTATACAGTCAATATGAATTCAGCCTTCTATTTCCTGACTCCGTGGTTCTGATAGGTTTCACTTGTCAGGGTTATGCATTTTTGTTATGTTAATGAATAAAGAAAGCTCATAGAATTTTAAAATACCTTACTGAAAAGCTCGAAAGGCAAAATCAAACTGGAAATAGTTGCACTTCACAAATTTAGATTTAAAAAGGTTTGCTGCAAAGAAAAAATATTCAATTTGAATTACACATGCAAATTTATTTCACAATTTCAGTTAGTACTCAAAGATAATGAAAAACAGAGTTTTACTTAGTATACAAACATTGTTGATATTCAAAGTAATATCAATTGCACAGTGATCAGGAAAATGAGGCTAATTAACTCTAAGTATTATTTTGAGCAGACATTATGCCTTCTACCTGCACAGGGGACAAAATTAAAATACCAGTAGCTGAAGTATTTCAATACTGTTCCATAACGTTTGTAATTATGCTGCACAGTCTTTTCTTTAAAAACAGCAATTTAATAACAGTTAAATGGCTTTGGCAAAACAACATAGGAAAGAGTTTTATATTTTCAATTAATATTTAGTTCCCGATTCTTATACCTGTGCCCTTTCAGACCATTAATCCTAGGACCAGAATTAAAGCAGTATAATCACTCTAGCATTTTAGTTTAAGGGAATGACGAAGGAATTGGCTTACCTTATTGTCTACTGACATGTTTTAGCTCCTTGCTCCTTTTACAGTCAATGCAGAGATTTTTGGTGACCCAGGTTTCTAATAAAGACCTGAATTAGAAGGATGGGTAGCCATGAGCATGTATTAGAATAATTTCACCTGCTGACAGTTAAAAATATGGCATATACTTATAAAGGATATCAGTCCATTTTATGCCAATTTAAAACACCAAATAAAGTAAATTTGAATACCTAAGATTGCAATTTCCCCCCAGGCATGTGCAGACAGACAGAACACAAACATAGAGGGGTTCTGCTTTGGTTGATACAAGATTGAAATTCTCTGTTCAGAGTCAATGTTTCTTTAATTTAGGACACTGGTAAAATAACAGAAACTCTTCTGCTGGCATTCTCATCCATCTTCTTGCATGTAAGTGTGCTTGTACACGTTAGTAATTTCATTTTTCACAGAAATCAGAAATCTGCGTGACTTAATTTTCTTTTACCATCATATTTATTTTGCAAGTCTGACCATCAAGAGAATTCATAGAGTAGGAAGTATGATAGAGGAAGAAAACATAAGAGCAAAAACAAAATCAGTTTGCTCATGAACAGGCCTCAGCCATATTTCTGATCTTGGATGCACATATGATGTGGAATTAAGTGGTGAAACATGGAATTTTAATAACATATATATGTATATTTACATATATACATAGTTGCATATAAGTTGTAGCTGCTATTTTAACATTAAAAAACTGTAATAACTTTTTCATATATTTAAATTCTGTGACATAATTAATTGTGTTGATTGATTTAGACAATAAAACAGGAAATCTTCATGTGGATTCAGAGGTCTTTGTTGTCATCTTTAAAGCTCAGTGTGTATCATTGTTTCATATTTCCCTCTGTTGACTGTTGGATAAGCTCAAATAACAGCCTATTTTGTGTCTTTTGTCTTTCTAGCCAAATTGAAAACATCTTGTCAAAACTTACGGTACACCTGCTATCAAATCCAGAACGACTATGGAGGTCCCATGCCTGCTTCTACTTTATTAGAAAGAAAAGTCTGTGCGGTTTTGACCAGCCTGGATCTCTCAGAAAAACTCTTGACTGTGTTGGAGCATCTCATGGAATGACTTTTTGTTCCAATTTAAGTTGTATAAGAGGAACTGATATAACCCTGGCATGATTATAAAAAAGTCATGTGCAGAACAAGAAGGATCCTTATTTGACACACGCAACCATCCCAGTACCCCCAGTTTATCCCCTTTTCCCAGTGACTCTTGTCCAGAACACACAGCAGAAACACCTAAAGCTATGGCAGAGATAACTGCATTCTTTACTGGTGTCGAAGTCCATCTTGGGCTTCAGACATAAGCAAACATGCTTATGTCTTTGTAGTGTTTTATCTAAACTATTATTATTCAACTGACTGAACTGCATACTACTAAATTATGAATTATTAATTATAATTTGTGTATTACTACTAAATTATTATTAATAATAACTATAAATGTATATATGGGCACTTACACAATTTGGACTTGCTTATATAAAAAAAGGAACTAAGTCAACATCACAAAGATGAAGGTGAGATTGTCAATACCTTGAAAATATTTTCTTTTAAATTTCTCTTTTTCTATTGCTTTTAAGTACATATTCTTCTATGCTAAATTGTAAGGACATTTCAGCATTTTGTCAGCTGCAGTGTTTTGTTGTAGAAAAGAGATACATCTCTATATCTCTGTAAGTCATACAGCTTGGCATCTTCTGCCACCTGAGAAACCTCGGTGGGTGGGATATTTTCAACTTAGATATGCAAAGCAATTATCTGCTGCTCAAGCACTAACAAAATAGGTGAAATTTTAATTTTCACCAGGCTAAAATTTTCAACACTGCCAATGAGAAATGCAAGAAATCTCTCTAAGTGAGGCAGGTATCAGTCAGGAGGGGAAGATTCTGTTTATCCCTGATGAGTTGCCTTCTTGGACTTTGTATTTCTGCTTTAGAATTTAATCCCTTTCCATGTTGATGCTTCTCTCCTTGAATTTCTGAGCTGCTATATATTCTCATCTCAATAATTCCTTCGATTTTATTTTTTCCCTTCTTTGAATGGTTGTGAGTACAAACTTTTTCACAGCTCCTTCTGCTACTTGGTAATTTTTTAGCTACCTCCGTCTGTTCAAATTCTGTAACTCTACAGTTGTATCAGCAACGTGAGGCTGCCTATGAGGTATATTGGTTTAATGAATCTGACTTGATTCATATATATAATTTCAGAAAGCCTTTTTAGCAGCTTTTTTCTAACCCTCAGCTTTGGTATCATAGTAAGGCAATTCCACTTTTAAGTTTTAGATACTTCAAGCTCTGTCATTTTTGCACCTTGCTGGTAAGGTTTGGGCGTAAGTATCTCATGCGATTCTGATTTCCTGAGAGGTTTTTTTGGCATGTATCTGTTTTGAATACTACAAGTCCAACCAGTGTAAGTATATGCTGATTGTTTACTTGATAATTAAGGTCATTTGGTTGTTACCAATTTATTTTTTGTCTGAAGTTGCACTAGTACTAGTATTTCTAATCTGTAGGAATAATTGGAGGCTGGAGGGCATGCTTGAGTCCAAAACAACTCTCAGTGCTTACTAGAAGCAGAACTTTCATAATTGATTCTAGTTTGACCTGATAGGATGCATTTATGTGTTGCTTTGAACATCACTTGCAAAGACAATTTAGAATATGGATAGACCCCCAATATCTCATGTACACACTTACTAGAGAAGAGCAAGAACAAACATAATCGGGCATGCATGATTGATTCAAATTTCAAACTTGAAATTTATGCCTATTTCCATGCATACGCTTTTCCCTACTTGTTACATACTTTTCACCAGTACTAAAAAGTAGTTTGAGATTGTAAAAAGCGTTCTTTGTATTAATTATGTGTAGCCTTAGCACAACCAAATTTCACTCAGCCGTTTGTTTTTGATAATTGATGCGTGTATTTCTCAGGTTATAGATGATATTTACTCATGTTGAGCATTTTGTACAGGAGTTATAGCAGTCCTGTGCTAGATTATTGCATACATTACATAGAAGAATTATATGAATAACCTCTGCATTTTACTGAACAGTGAAAATAACCAGAAAATGGCATTAAATGTTTCTTTCAAAAACACTGCTGTCATTGAAAAATGCTTTAGGCAATGCACTTATCAAATCATATAGTATTGTACACATGTAAAGGTTTTCTAACATCTAAAACAGTGATTTTTTTCTTAGTCGTAAACTAACATTACAATCAAGGATGTAGGCAATAAAAATATTAAAAAGCAAGAAAAAAGGACAACAAAAATCAGAAAAATTTATCATTTGTTTTATGGGTTGTGTTACTATGATAGAAGAATAATAAAGGTATAATAATGTGCTGAAAAACCTACAATATTATTTTGAAGGACAAAAAGCCTCCTTCTGTTCTGTGTTTATTACTCTGTAAGGATTTTATAGTAGTATATATCTGAATATTGGATTAAAATTATTAATTTTATTGGTTAAAACTTAGATTTTTATCAGCAATGACTTTGCAATTAACATATTAATATTATAAAATTCAATACTGTCTTGCTCATTTATTCAGTCCCAAGATTGAAGATTAGATTTAACTTTATGTTTATGACAAAATCAAATAAACAATTAAATGAACAGCTTTTTATATTTTTTTCTAATCATTACAGTTGAAGAAGACCTTTAAAATTTCTGAAGCAGATTCTATTATTTGGAAACAATCAAAGATTGAAAGTATGGGGCTTAATTATTTCAGAAAAATAAGAATGAAGGAACAAAATAGAAAAAGGAAATTGCATGAATTTAACAGATTTAAGTGTAAATGGGAAACATTAAAAACAGATGCAATCCAGCTCACAAAAGATATATATGATAAATATGACACAGAAATAAAAAAAAACAGTGTAAATAAGCTTCTTTTAACTGTCAGGCAGTGAAGCTGGTTCTGAAGCACTGTTAGTAAAGGCAAGATCAGACCATAGCACAAAAGCTCAATAACTAATCAAGCATCAGCAGCTAGGTGAGCCTTAGGAATACTTTGTCCTCTTTGAATGGTAGCTGCAGGGACGTGATTCAGCTGGGGAAAAAGTGGAAAATACCATGAGGAATCAGACCAAAATTGCAAAACTTGAACTTGAATGCAGTCCCAAAGTCACAGCTCCTTGGATCTCTCTTAAAGAAAATCAGAATTCAACCTTCACTAGTGCATGCACTTACGCAGTAAGTTCGTACTTCCCCTCTTTATTTCCCAACATATTTCAGTTTATTATGACTTGCATAATACTATAATATTACTGTTACACGCATGATATTACAGTAATATTTCTATGATACTTGCTGTATTTTAACAATGCAGTTCATCAGGTGCAAACTGCTGCTCAGCATACACTCACTCCCTCACTTATTCCCTAAATAACTACACTCATACACTTATTCCCTAAATAACTACAAGTAATATTATTTCGCCATTTTACTGAAGGTTATATTTGGGCGAGAATGTTTTTCTCCATAGCACTGTTTACCTCTTGCATTTGAATCATGAAGCCTTACAATGCCCTACCTAATACCACTAAAATTCACTGTATGGTGACTAACCACTGCAATAATGTGATCACTGTGTTATAACTCAGCTGTTAACTCTAGCACTTTACTGCAGAAAAAGCATGCCCTATTGTTGGAGATAATTTTTTTTGGCTGTTCCTGGTTTAGTCTCTGTTAGGTTGGAAAAACTGGCAACACTACATTGTCTAAAGAATCACAAAAAGATTTATTTAATTAATGAGTTTATTGTTCACCTTCATGATGTTCAGGGAGGCAGTAACCAGATACATTCAAAAGGTACTTGTGACTCAACAAGAATATAGAATTTCTCTAACTAAATTTACACAATGGTATATCTATGTTCATAATTCCAGTCTTTTTGATCTAAGAAGTTCTTTGACTTACAATAAGGTTTATAATACCTCATGGATGCCAAATATTCTCTTGCCACCTAAACTCTGACATTTCCTGCTGTTTAGAGATGTAAAAGTCTTATGGTTGAAATATAAGACTTTTAGATATTTTATTGAAAACCTCGTCTACATAGTGACCTCTTGGGCTTGAAAATTTTTCTCTTTGACTTCTTTATTGGCTGTGGGAAAATTTTGCAAGACAAGACATTTAATCCACTCTAGCAGAGACTGGTCTTCTGAGCTAAATTTTATGAAATATCAGAAGACATAAACTAATAGATGAAGCATAAGGTACACTTATCTGATCACATAATTTTATTTTCTAAACATTAAAGTCTGGAATAAAAGATTATATTATTTCATATCTTGTTCTGATGGTGATACTTTTTGCCTTGTCATATATATATGAGAGAGAGAGAAAAAGGTGGTGGGGGGGGGTATATGCATGTTGTGAATATTATTTTTGTTTTTAGAAGTCAAAAGATCAGGTAATTCCGGGGCTGGTGAATAAGCAACATGGCCAGGGAGCCAGAGAGAACTGTATTTTTTAGAGCAACACTGCATGAGGAGCTGGCTTTTGGTGGGCTGGAGAGTCACAGAAGTCCCAGATATCTTCTGGAGAGATCACAGGGTCTAGGAACAACCATCTGCTGCTGGTATGTGCATGTGTATTACTCTGTGCATAGGAATCACCAGGGGTGAGGAGTTTGGGGAGAATGACAATACACACCATAGATGGTTTGTGTGTCCAAGGACAGATACTATGGGATCTATAGTGTGGGTGTGGGGGGAGGATTGGGGCAGAATGGAGGGAGATGGGGAGGTGAGTAAGGGGTCTCTGACAGTAGCTGATGTGAACCTGCAGGTGCTGGGGCTCACATGCCGAGATGCCAGTAAATGGAGAGATTGGGATACAGGAGAAGCTTTGGGGTGTACCAAGTGTCTAAGACGAGTTTCTGCAAGTATTCACACTATACCTCCATACAGTTCCCACTACCAGACCTTCATTGTAAAAGATGAGGCACTGATGCTCATTGTGTTGATGTGAAATCTGATCGTGTCTGTCTGTGTTGTTCTGTGTGGTCAGCTCTGTGACAACACATGTATTATATTTACATATTTGTGTATCAACCTACTGATAGTACATACTCAGCCTCACTGCTGGTTAGACCTGGGGCACACAGATGCAGCAGCATCAGCTCTCCCAGACTAAAGATTCAGGCTCCTCTTAACTACTCATACTAAGACAAGAATCAAACTGTGCATGTTTGGCACAAAAAAATATCTAGGTATCTCCCAAAATTTGGGAAAAATCTAGCAAATAAACAAACAAAAAAGCATCACTTGAATATAAATCTGTGCATTACATTCAAATTAGTCCCTTGTGTTCTATGGGAACATATTATCTTAAATCTGTTGCTCAAAGAATCACTTCTTTGTACATTTTTATTCTTAATGTACTATTATCCTAGCATTTCAATGACCTAGTTCAGGGAGGTAAAGCAGTTGCAAACTGCTTCGTCTCTAACGGGCTCTGCTTTCTGCTGGTTTAGCTCTGATGTTAGATCCGAGCACAGTGAGAGGAGCAAGAGAACTGTCATAAGCCGAAAGGAAGGTGCCTGTGGAGGAGGAAGAAAACTAGGCAGCTCTTGCAGCATGTTTTTTGCTTAGTGTATTTAATTACTTTCTATATTGTAAAGTTGTAACATCCCCCCTATTATGTTAACAGTTTATCCCAGGTGTACCCTTCTAGCCCAGCGGCCAATCCACTCTGGAAACTGCCCCTTGTTCCCGAATGTTCCCTGTCGATCCCCTGTTATTCAGTCCCTCATTGGTTTATGTAACCTTCTCCCTCCCACTGTGATCCTTTATTGGTTTATACTTTGTAAACCCCTCCTTGTTCTCCTCCCCTGAGTTTCCCTCATGGGCTCATTCATCCCCTCCCCTTGCTCTTCCCCCATATATCAGTGACTGTAATCGGAGATGTGGACTCTCTTGTGGCAGAACTTTTGATAGAATAAACTTTTCTGGAAATCCCATGAGAGGCCTCTCTCTCATCCTTGCTCCTGCCCTCAGTGTTTGGGTGTTTGCAGAGCGTGGCTCTGAGCCAGCACTTGGGTCCAGAGCTCTGCTCAAGGCTGGCCCAGCCCTGGTGTGAGTGCCAGAGACTTCCACCTGCTGAGCCAGCCACCCCTTTGCTCCGACACCGCATCAGGCAGCTTCCAACAAAAACTGGTATTGCCCCAGCTGTACTGCAATGCAATTGTTGGCAGAATTCTTTCTGCTTGTTTTCTTTGTTTAGAGAAAATAATGTTTAACTTCTTCTCAAGAGAGATTCTCTTCTAAGTTTAGTTCTTATGCTCTGCAGCTATAGAAATTTTCTCTGTGAGAACTTAGGTCACCATCATTGGTCATATATCTTTACCAGCTATCCCATCTAATACTGTTGCAGCAAGAACTGGGACTTCTTTTTGTGACCAAGGTGACCATAGAATAATTGTAAGAACACTAGAAGCCTTTGGTAAGAACATACATTTTATACAAGTATAGCTGAACAAAATAAACTGTAAGAGGAATTATAATTTTATGATGGGGATTAATGCATTCTCTACAAATGTAAATTTTAGACTTCTGTTGCATTGTCAATCAGTAAGCTCTTCCATTATGTGTTCATTTTAAGTTAGAACGTAAAGAAATAACTTAAAAACAATGCGTAGATCTAATTTTTCAGCAATCATTTCTTTATATATATACAGAACTCCTCAGTTTTCTAATCTACCCTTATAATTCATTAGTAAAAATAAATTATTTCCATAAGAGTAAGTGAAATAGGAAAAAACACAACAATATTAAATTGGAAAAATAAGAAAACTATTAAGTATTCAATGTATGCCTTTATTAAAAAAACCCATACGTATGCTACTGATTCTGTATTGATTGTCTTCCTTCCATGTATTTTCAGTTGGTTTTTATTTGGTCTGGGAATTGTTGCACTAATTTATTATGGGAGACATAAGGTGAATAAAATCTGAGAAATACCATAGCATGGATCTTGGGAGATCATTTTGTCCTTCAGTCTGCTCCAAGGCAGTATTAGCACTCCTCCTGACAGATATTTTTGTTTAACCTTTTCTTAAAGAATTTTATGATAGACCTCCCTAGGCAATCTATTTCCATGCTTTATAATCCTCAGTGTTGGAAATACCTCCTAATCTGATGCCTTTTCTCTTTTTCTGCAATTTTACCCTTCATGGTTGGTTGGTTGGTTGGTTGGTTGGTTGGTTTTGGTTGGTTTTTTGTTTGTTTGCTTGCTTTTTGCAACATCATTTATTAAATACCATCTACCCTCAGTCATTTCTCCTTCAGGCTAACCATTATGCTTTCTATGCCTTTCTTTTCTCCAAAGTCTTACCTTGAACAAAAATCATGAATTGAGAGACAAGACATCTGATCTACCCTTACCTCACTTATAGCTTCCATGAAATGCAAACTTGCACTTGATTAAAAATCTCCTTAAGAGGCCTTAATAATGACAGAAAAAAATGCAACAATTTGCAACGAGTGCTCTTTTTATTCATTTTGGTATGAGTGCCATTTGCTTCCATAGTACTGTACATAAATACAGTACATATGCATCATACTTACCCTAACATTAGCTTGTGATCCCCTGCAACCTCCTTGACTGTGCAGTTGACGTGTATTGGTGCAGTTAATTATTCCTGCTTACACTGAGGAAACTTGCAGCTTCTCTTATCAGAATACTTGCTATTTTAAGTTTATTTCTTCAATTTCTTAAATCTCTTTTGCACTCTGAGCATGTTTTGCCCAGCTTTTGCAGCCCCTCCTCATCTAGTTTCATCTGTCATAATGTCATCACAGAGGTAAATTGTGAAATGTCATCCTGCCTTAATGAGGCATATAAGCTACCAGACAAAAAATTCTAGCAATGATTGTAGCTGTAATATTTTTATTAGAAATTCTGCTAGTAGTGATGCATAGGTATGTCATGTTTGCTGGATTCATCTCAGCATAATGAACACAAGTACAGACATCTTGCATTTTTATTCATACACAGAAATATAAACAGTAAGGACAAAGAGAGTATGAAATTAGGATTTTGGTAAAAAGAAAAATACTATAGGAAACTCAGATCAAACCAGGCACATATTTTAGACACCAACACAATTTGTGCTTAGACTGACTTTGTTCTTGATCTTGATCTACCTAAACAGCATTTCTAACGGTGATTGAATAAACACCAAACAGCTTTATAAATTTACTCTTACTCCCATTTTGTAAACTTTCAGATTTTTGGATTATATCAGACCGCACCAAAGCCACAACTGGATCTATACGAAAAGCTTTTTCTTTTTTCTTTTTTCTTTTTTCTTTTTTCTTTTTTCTTTTTTCTTTTTTCTTTTTTCTTTTTTCTTTTTCTTTCTTTTTTCTTTTTTCTTTTTTCTTTTTTCTTTTTTCTTTTTTCTTTTTTTTTTTCCCCTGCTTTTGTTTTACTACCTTAAGTACTCAGTCATGTCTGGTACGCCTCTGAGTGCTTATGCCTCTTCTTGGTATCACCTGTCATGTTGGTGGTCTCTTTTGATCATGCCTAGCAGACCCTCAAGAAGAAGCTTTCCTTCAGGAGAAGCATTTACCTAGCCCTGAAAACAGCAGTCAGGACAAGGCAACTAGTAGCAATCTCTCAGCAGCCAGCACAGCCCTGTGTTCCTTTAACCTTCTGGGTGCTAAAGAGGTTTTTTGGGAAAGTAAGAAGAAAATACTAGCTTTTTAAACAGTATCTAGTGTAGTCTTAAAGAGTAAAGGCATCCAAGATACCCACAGGGAGCTGGCAGATATGATCAAAAAAACATGGGATACTTGTTTTTTTTCTTGACTGTGATTAGATGCCAGGAAAAAAACTCTGGCACAGAGACCTCTATTAAGGTACATGAATTCCAGTGAGGTTGTGAGTATGCCAGTTTCTAGTCTTCTTAGTCTGTTGAGTGAGGAGTTTACCATCAGTCACTTACAGTATTCAGTTCCCTGATTGCAAGTTCTTGTTGAAGAAAAATGCTAGTTAATATTTATAATATATAAACCATACACTATAATTCAAAATTATAATAAACACATACATTAATTAAAAAATACCAATTGACATCAACAATATATTTTAAATGTGATTCTCTTCTTCCCCTTGTGTACATAATATAACTGCATGTTGAAATGTTCCTTATACAAAAATCTAATATATTTTATGTCTCAGATTGCATTCATCTTAGGTTGAATTTATCAGAGAAAACCCTCTGTCTGTGAAGCATATTGTCTTCTATAAGTAAATGTCATTTCTTGGGTCTTTCAGGAAGGCCAAACTGTTTTTATCTCTCTTTTGTACATCTTTATTTCACCAGTTTTTAAACTTAAACATTTCCAATTTATTTAGGAGATATTACTAGACACCCCAATTCAACAATCTTATTTCTTTGGGTATAAAATATCAAATCATATTTTCTGTTAGATATGTTGATTCATACCTTGGTGTCTCAAAAAGGAGTGACACTCTCTTAAAATTTTTAACTTTGCCTTCGCTGTTCAATGTGAATTATATTTCACATAAAACTTGATGTTATTCAAATACTTGATATAGGCATTTAAAGGGATAAGTATGTGTACTTTGACTGAGACCAGACATGATGCTATTTAGCATTTCTGGCATGATAAAAGCTTGAGAGTGATTTCTTTTAATAATTTGTGCTGCTTTAATTTTTTTTTTTCCTATAGAACACAATAAATTTTTACTGAAATATTCTTGACTGAAATTTGTCACTTATGACGTACCTAATGTTCCCTACAAATTTTTTGGAATGTTATTTAGAAACACCCTATGAGGATTTTTTTGATATTTGCCATCCTTATTAGTCTGATAGCAAATCCATATGCTTTATGTTGGTTGCAGGTCATCATCTTCTGAAAGATTTTCATGAATACACAAATTACTTGAATTGCCATTTGACAGTAAAAAAGTAACACTGGGTGCTCAGGACTTTTTTGGATGTCCAAGTAAGAACTTTTTTAAAAAAGGAAAAAAAGATTCATTTTTCATACTGTTTTCAGCTGTTCATCTTAGATGTTTCCAATCTATCAACCAAATACACTCAAAATGGTAATGTCAGCATTTACTTGAATTATAAGGACTTTTTGTCCTTGATGAAGGTTTCTAAGGACATCCTTTCCCTAATATATTGGATACTGCCATATTTGATTTTAAAATAGTGTTGAAATAGCTTGAAAGGTGTTGCTATTGAAATTGGGTGTTTCTTTGAGATTCTGTATAATACTGGGTTTTATTCTGCAGGATGGCTTGAAGCCACAGATTAATTAGTATTTCTGTCAAGAGGACTTTATCTCAAAGGAGACGGCACACATACCTGACTGGGTCTTCGGTAAAATTTACTTCAAAGTGTCAGTAGGTGATGGACAGTTGTGTTTGGTGGGTAGACTTTTATGAATCCCCCTTCATATTTTTCCAATCTCACTCTTTTACAAATCCCTTTTAAAACCTGTTGAAAAATAAAATCCTGGTGTAAAAGTAAACAGATCCATTAAGGTCATGAGATTAGATTAAAGTGAGTTAAATCTAGGCATTTTTTTGAAAGCCAGGTACAATATTAACCACAAGCAAATACCATCACTCACACTGTGCACTGTTCCTCATTCTGATTAAATGCAATGTTAATGTTAATTGTCATGCAAAAGCTCTGTGACAGTTTCCTAAAATGTCCATTTAGTTGAACTGTTTCCTCATATATTTATTTGTTCTTAATAGAAACCAAAATCTTTATGGAGAGCTGCTTCTTTGAAGGTAACATATTCTTTTTACCACCATGAATATATAAAATGCTAATTAGCTCCTAAGCAGTTCTGAATTATTCGATTAGATTTCTATATCCTACTTCTGGTTACACCTTGGATACACCTTGGATATTCTTGATGTTTCCCTTTTTTTTTTAACTATAAAATGGCAACACTGACATCCAGTGTCTAGTTAAATTAATTGCAATTGAGTATTCCCTAAGGATATTCCAGGTGCAAATCCTCTATTCCTTACATATCTTCTAGGTATGTTTAAAAATGACAGTGCATCCTACAATGTCATAGGAATGGCCTTCTAGGAGATAATTTGTGCAACTGAAAGACAAGGGAATGAATAAAAATATTGATAAATATCCTCACAATAATGAAATAAGTTACTTCATACCATGCTAAAAGATTGTATCACTACCAAAAGGAATTTGGGTAGAAGAATGTAATTCTTTATTTATCCACCTGTGCTGGTTTGATATTGGTTGATATTTAAGAAGAAGGAAGAAAACCATTCACAGAAATGGTTTTCCCAAGAGAGGCTCCTGGGAGCTTCCTCTGTGCCTAGAAAAGGCCAATAGCCGTCCAGTTCTGAGAATTTACGGCTTTGTAAACCATTGAGAAGCTGGGTCCACCTCTGTGAATATAACATTTTAAAACCCAGGAAGTTCCAAAAGTCTTTTTTGGGCTTCCAGCTTCAGAAGGTATTGGGAGCTCCAGTGGGGGCTGGGCTGGCCCAGCTCTGCCGCAGCCCGCATGGCCGGGCCGGGCCGGGCCGGGCCCCATCGGTTCCCGGGCAGGGATGGGAGGCCAGGGAGGCCTCAGCTGAAGCAGAGCCAGGTCACAGCTGCTGAGATCTCGGTAACACCAGGGCCTGCCCTCTGCTCCCCACCGGCCCGGCACGCACTGCGCCGGCATCTCGCCTGGCTTTGGGCCAAGCCAGGCCCCCCCAGTGGCTGCTGGGCAGAGGGAGAAGCCCAGCACAGCTGCATCCATCACCGTGACTGCTTCAGCCACTGCCCACCAACACCCGCCAGCCTGGCTGAAATGTTAACCCTGTCAGTGCACAGATGAGACCTGCAGAGCACAATTCTTCCCTTGAGTGAGAGAGAAACAAAGAGTGACAACATGAAGACACCAGGGTCAGTGAAAGAAAGAGTTTAAGTTTCAGATGGAAGGAGAATGAGATGTCCTAGTATTGGGACTGAAAGTTCTTTCGGTAATGCCATGGAAATGGACTATAATAACTGCAGTATTTCCTTTAATTCATGGGAGAAAACAAGTATGGGAGGATGGAGAGTTCAAACTGTGGACTTGACCAGAGGCAGCAGATGTTGAAGAAGCAGTGATGCTCTGAGGAGTTTGAGCAGAGAGACAGAGATGAGAGTGAAGAAGACTCTGTGTCTCAGGGAGAAAAGAAAAAGACCTCTGTTCTTGGAGATGAAAATGATTGCAGAAATCAGTGAAGAGAGCCTTTCCTTTGAGCAGCTCATCCTTAAAAAATGACACCCCATATGTTCACATGGCCCATTCACTCAGCTGTGAAAATGGGAGGAATTTCACAATAGCAGAAGTTTTTCTAAATCAAGCAGCTGCTGTTTGTGAAGATGCAAAGCCACGAGAAGACTGTGTTCTTGTGGAGATTTCTCCAGGGTGTTGTGAGAGAAAACTCCTGGCCCTATGAGAACTGAGGAAAGACTATTGTAGAAGTGATAACTGATTTAAAATCCCAGGTTTTGTTTTATGATGTCAGGTGGAAAAGGAAAGAAAGTAGGCAGGGATTGAAAGTGTTCTGGAAGTTTCATTCTGATTTTTCTTTTCCTTTTCTCTATTATTTTAATTTTATTAATAAAGTTTTCTTCATAGTCTTAAGGTTTGAGCCTGTTCTTGCCCTTCTCCTAAAATCATATCTCACAGCAAGAGAATGAGTAAGTGTACTGGTAAGTTTAGCTAACTCTAAACCCACCACACCACCTACATTTTATTCCTTTGACAAAAATCTCTTCAGCTTAGTAAATTTAAACTTCTGGTTTTTTACCCTCAAGTAGTCCTTATGCCTTTTAAAGCACCTACAGGATATAAACAATGTTAAAGAAGGCCTATAAAAATATAAGAAAAATGACAAGACAAAATATTTTGGCCATCCTGGGAACAGTGTGCAAATCTACTTTGAATCCAAAAAATTATTTCAATGGGAAGCAAAAATACTGGGACTCGTGAAAGCAAAGGCAGACCTTGCCATATGTCTATGCATCAAAGGAGTTCAGTTTATTTTCCATCTTATAGAAGAGAGTTTTACTTAATAATTTATGAAAAAGTTTGGTTTATATCTCTTTAGTATTCTTTGCTATATCTGTCTAACATTTTCCAAAATTTTTCCTTTTTATTAATGAAATAATCAGTCATGGGACTGATTCTCTAGCTTGGCAGATATTTCCGATATATGGCACCTTTATTTGTGTCATAATAATATATTATTTATCTTTTGGACTTTGCTTTTACTAATCAGGCTTTCAAACTTGAAGAGCATCAAAAGAAGACAAAGAAAAAAAATACAACAAAATACAATCTTGTCTTTATTTTAGGACTAGATAGATTAAATTTATCTAGAAAAAAGATTGAACTCAAATCTCTCATTCTGCCTCATTGGTGGAAAAGAGGGGATACACACCATGGCCCTGCGATGAATGTGAACTTTTTTTTTCTGGAATTGCATGAAAATAAAATGTTTCCTTTTGGATTAAGTAGGAATTTTCAATTCAGATCCTAAAAGAACAAATTTGACCTGTTTTTTTTTTCAGAAAATTTCCTGTGATCCTTGTCGTTCATTGGAGTGTTCATGATTGAGTGCATTGAAATGGCAGTACAGAAGGGATTAAAGAGATGTTTTTATTCATTGAAACTAGTCTATATATATATAATGCCAGATTTTTTCAGGGGATATTTATGCTATTTCAGCTGCCAAACCATTTGCCTTTGTTAACTGGGTTATTTATAATATTCTAGTACATACAATGTCTGATTTATACATCCAGTTCTGGAAAGGTTTGAAGACTTCTTTAAGTTAGAACTAAGTAGTAGCATTCAGGAAGCATTTCTTGACATACAAAATGAGGTCTTGAATACTTCTAAAGTTTCAGAGATAAACTTGGTAAGAAAAACACGTTATTAATTAGATGAAAGTAATACAGTTTAAAAATAATGTATTTTTGCATAAAAGAAGGCCTAGAATTGTTAGGAACTTTGTCTTGGTTTAACCCCCCAGCAAGCAACCACAGTCAGAGACAAAGCACCCCAGAACTCCTCACTCACTTCCTCCCCAGCAGGACCAGGGAGAGAATTGGAAGAGTAAAAGTGAGAAAACCTATGGGTTGAGATAAAGTCAATTTAATAGGAGAGGCAAAAGCCATGTAGAGAAGCAGAGCAAAACAAGGAATTGAATCACTGCTTCCCATGTCACGGAGGTGTTCAGCCATCTCCAGGAGAGCAGGGCTCTGTGACACATAATGGTGACTTGGGAAACCAAACACCAACACTCCAAATATTCCCCCTTTTCTTCTTCTTCCCCCAGTTTTATATACTGAGTATGATGCAATTTGGCACGGGATATCCCTTGGGTCAGTTTGGGTCAGCTGTTCTAACTGTCTCTTCCCAGCTTTACATACTCTCCCAACCCCTTGGCCAGTGTGGCAGAATAAGGAACAGAAAATGCTCAGATGCTGTGCAAAGGCTGATCAGCAATAACAAGAACATCTCTTTATTATCAATACTGTTTTCAACACATTCAAAGGACAGCCCATGCAATCTGGTCGGAAGGAAACTGTCAGAACTAGCACAAGCTTTTTGCTCACTTATTAACTTCCAGTTCCTAAAATCTGTTTATGCTTGCTTATGTTATACCTTATGTATTTTTAGAAATGCTTCCAATAAATTATTAAAGAATAATTGTAGACCATTCTAGTTAATATCTTGCTTGTTGGCACAATCAAAATTTTCTAAAGGGAAAAAAAAGGTTAAATTATTGCCCATAATTTATATTTACAATTTGAGATCAAAATTTTCTTTTGCCAAAATTGTTAAAAGGACAAGTAGACATAGCCAGTATCAGTCCATTCAACTAAATACAAAGATTAGATCCTCAAATGCTTTTCATCAACTGCTGATTAACTACAGGGGAACCTCTGTATTTAGAGACACATAAGGCCTTATGCTGGGTTTGTCAAAAATAGTTGCTGAAGAAGTAAAGAACTTGCTAAAAATGTCAAGTTACCAGAAAAAGTCTTTGTGAAAAGGCACAGAGAAGTCACCCGTGATCACAGTGGCTTATATGATATTCTGTGTAGAATGAACAAGAGTTGTAATTCTTTGCCTACCACACTGCTTGGATATCAAAGGGGCTGCCAGAGTGAGGTGGAAATTGTTCAGTAAGGTAAATGTAGCTTTTGAAACTGTACTGATTGTACAGTTACTGTCTGTACAAAGTACACATGCTATTTCCCAATAACTCTCTGTGTGGATACTGTGTGGATACTGTGTGGATTCCTCAGCTTGAAGTGCTTGACTCTGAAAATGCAGATAATTGCTTCACACATAGAACACAGTGAGTGCCTTTATAAAAAGTTAATTTCTTACAGTACAATGTAAATGGATAACCCCTCTAATGCTGTGGGCATGAATTTCCTCAAATAATCTAATTAATATACTACACTTTATTTTTGACATTGAGGGGAAGTGGGGAAACAGTTTTTGAATTGCCCACTATTTTTTTCATTCCATTTTAAAAATCAGTTTTGACATTCTGTAATCTAAGTTTCAGAAACAGTTAGGTACTTCAAGACAAGATTTGCAAAATATATGAGTGCCTTTGGTTGCAGGTGAGAAACATAGCAGGCTAGATGTCAAAGTAAGATATCATTGTCTCTGACTATTAATTCACAGTATAAATGAACATGGAATACCCAATGCAACTATGGAATTTCAGTTCAAAAGAGACATAGCAGAAAACAAATAGACCTCACAGGTGACCAAAGGTATAACATAGTTTTCATGAGAATTTAATCAGGACCACTAATCTGGAAAAGAGACAAGTACAAAGTAGCAAAGGACATGATAGAAGTTTTTAATTTCCCCATATTAAGGTCAACAGATAATAGCTGTATCTATTAAGTAAAAGAATAGGATGTATCAAATAAAATCATCAGACTGTATATTCAAAACAAAGAGAAAAAGAAATTTTTCACACAATGCCTAGTAAAAAAATAGTATCTGCTAGTGTTATCTAGATTTTGCAGGACCTTTTGGACACTGATAAATGATTGTGAAGGTGTTTTGTTTAGAATCATGTAACAATTGGTATTGGAAGGGACCTTTGAAGCTGATCTGGTTCCAGCCCTTCTGCCATAGGCAGAGACATCTTTCACTAGATAAGCTTGCCCAAAGCCCCATCCAATGTGAACTTCAACACTTCTGTCATGGTTTAACACCCAGTCAGCAGCTGAGTACCATACACTCCTCCATTGAGCTGGAACGAAGAGGAGAATCAAAAAGAAAATTTTAAACTCATGGCTTCAGATAAGAACAGTTTAATAATTGATATAAAATATGATAGTAATATTATGAATGATAAAAATACAAATTTTACTAGTGCTACTATTACTGCTACTGATGGGGAGGAGGGGGACAGGGGGACAAGGGTTGCAGAGAGAGAGAATTAGAAAGAAAACCCAAGAGAAACAAGTGACATACAATAAAATTACTCCTCACACACTGACTGATGCCCAGCTCTTGCCTAAGCAGTGATGAGGTCCTTCTGGCCAGCTGTCCCAGTTTATGATGAGTATGATGTTCAGTAGAATGGAACATCAGCTGTCCTGGCCATGCTTCCTCCCAACTTCTCGTACACCTGTTTTCTGGCAGAGCATGGGACACTGACAAGTCCTGATTTAGAATAAACACTGTTAATAACAACTGAAACATGTCCATGGTATCAGTGCTAGAATCATACTAAATCCAAACCACAGCACTTTACCAGCATCTGATAAGATAATTAACTTCTAGTATAAATTATATTATGCATCTGAGATCTAACTTTAGCCTTCTAAAATTCAGGTGTGTTTTCTGTACTATTTCATATTAGATCAACAGAGACAGACACCATCTTCTACAGCATTTCCTCTTATCTATTTAAGGCTTTCTTTTTAGGATGGAGTGGATTGCCCGAATAGAGATTTTTTTCCATGTTTAAATGTGAGAAGGATGAGTAGCTTTTCTGGATGCTTTTGAAAAGTAGCCAAGTTGCTTATGATATTTGGCGCAATGATGCAACTGAGAATGAAAAAAGGGGGAAAATTTAACAAGAATCAGAAAAAAAGGCGATTGAGAAAACACAGTTCTGTCCAAAGCCATCTGCTTTTGGTTTACCTTAGCTTTTATAAGAAAAATTATTCTGTTTGGGCACATGGATAAATAATTATTATTTCTTTGATGCTGAGTGAACGACATCACCACTGGTAGCAATACAAGTTTTTATCCACAATTTTAGCATCTTTACTACCACTGGTCACAGAAATGCTATTATGGGGAATTTTATCCATATATTCTTCCTGTGTTAGGCCTCATTTCTGACTGGCATTTTGGGCAGTGCTACCCTCGATTGCACTTGTGTGGAGCTAATGAAAGACATTACAGTTCTGTAATTCCATAATCTTCATCCTTGGCAGGCTATAAAGGAGAAGGCTCTGCTATAGCCTTCTGCATTTTACTCTCTATATATAATTGTGAACATATTTTCCAAGATATGAAGTAAGGCTTCTAATTATTTAAACTTGTTTAGAGAAAAAAATGTATTTTGAAAGAAATCAAGTCCTCTGCTAGCTGAGTCAGCATCCCAACAAACTACAGTCACTGGATAGACAGCTCATCTCTATCAGCTAACTCTCTATCAATTTCAAGTGAGACAGAACTATGTCTAAAAGTGAATTAAAAAAAGAATCACTTCAAGTGTCCTTAAGATCATAGGATGCTGCGGTAAAATCCTGTCCTAAGCATGCCATGCCTTACACAATCTCACCAGAAGCAACCCAGACAGGGGAAAAAAAAAAGAAAAGAAGAAGCTGTTGTATAGATTTAAAGTAATACATAGGAAAAGAAATCACAGATGAAATATCTTGGCTTGAAATGCAATAAAAAGGGCAAGAAGGAAGGAAGATGATGTTCAAAATGGCACTTCTAGACTCCTTGAATAGGAGCTAGACTTCTAGGGTGTAAGACTGCCTGCAAGGTATAATGTTCTTCCAAGGCTGAGACTCAGTTACATAAAAAACAAAAAGAGCGGACATTACCTTTAATAATTTCATGATTCAAAGTCCTTAGTGAGATACAAATATTTTTCTGTTATTTTCAGATTGTTAAATGATGAATAGTCACTACAAATATAAAGATACTAATTGATAATGGGGAAGAGTCTCATGATGGTCTGCTCAGAGTTTTGGACAGAGTAATATCTACAAAAATGGACTAAAACAAGAAACCTATTCATTCTATCTAGTATTAAAAATTGTTCAATTCAACCTGGTAGAAAATTCATCATTCCCTTCCCTGCCCTACACTGTCTTGCCCTTACTTTCTTTTCCTCTTCCCTTCCCCCATCATCCCTTAACACTTCTCATTTTCTTTTCAGCACCCTTCTACCTGGCATACACTTTAAAATGAATCATTATTAACAGAAGGCACCCATTAAAAGGAGGTAGTACTTATGAACTATGATAACTCTTATCATTAAATGTAAAAGCTATTTTTTTAGTCAGTAAACAAAGAGAAATTAAAAAAAAATATTTTAAAAATTAGAAAAAAATTAAAATACAATACTATTTAATTTTTATAATTATCTCTATATGTGCAATAGAAAATAATGAAAATCTTGCAATAAGTGTGTAATTAAATACTTCAAAATATTTATTTTGTCTTTTATTTAGTATTTGGCTTAGAATAAATGTAATAGATAATTAAATAATTAAATTCTATATAAAATTGGCTTAAAACTATATAATGGGACATTCCTAAAAAAATAAAAATCAAAATTGCCTGTTCTGACCATTACTCTATGAAAGATACGGCAAAAATAAACATTTCATAACATTTTTGTGAAGACAACATTTCTGCAAAAATTTCATCCAGAGTTGTGCTATTCTTTGTCAGGTGAAGGAACTGATAATAACAGGTTTTTTTCCACTGTGATATTACTACCCCTATTTAATCTTCAATTTAATTTATAGTCACAGTCAAAATTTAGTTGAATTTACAAGGTTTTTTGAGGGACTAAAAAACAATATTTTGCATGAAGCTAGCATTTTTACTAACTTTCTGGAAACATTTGTATAATTTAAATTATGGCTTGGATTATGTACATTGCAGAATTCCATCTAACAACATTTGTGTGTCTTGAATCTAACAAAGTAGATAAAATTCAGTCAAGGTGTAACATACTCCATCTGCTCCATAGTCACAAGAACTTATGAATCAGTGCGAATCAGAATATAGTCACAGGCAGCAGCTGAAAGGGCCCTGGTTTATTTTTCAATGTAAAAGCTATTAATATTTACTGTTGTAAATTTTAACTGCAATTATCTTGTCTTCTGTATGGCACCCTTCAAAATTTCTGAACATATCTAGGATGAGTTTTCCTTCATATTACTGTCCTTTCATTACTTTTGATAAGTCTTTTTGAGATCAGTATCAATCTCCTTTTTTCAAATTGTCTTTATGCAAATTATAAATTTTCTGTAACAGATATTACATTTTACATACAGCAAGATTAAACTCATGTATGGAATTTTATTAAAAAGTTGCATCTTTTCATTATGTTCTTCAATTTTTAATTTTTTTACTTCAGTTTTCAGTCAAGAACAGCAGAACAGAAGCTATTAATTTTCATTGACTTTTCTTGGGTAATATAAATTTCCTCAGTATTCTCTATGGTCCCTGGGCAATTATGGCAGTAGAAAAAAAGCTAAAAAAAGATAGCTAGAACATATCTTTTATTTCAGAATGTCTGGTGTCACCTATTTTAAAACAGACTTAATGAGCTGATACAATTAACATTCTTTCTTGTCATCCTCAGGATAATGTAATTACATAGCCACCTCAGAAAGTTAATGAGGGTCCTGTAATGTTACTGAAAGTAGTCAGGCCCTTTAAGTAAAAATGCTGCAGTCTGCAGACCAAAACCACAAGTACTAACGTTAATACTCACTTGGATGAGCTATGCATTTCTGAAGATTATTTGTTACATAAAAAAAAAAAAGGTTCTGTGGTGCACTGAGTAAAAAGGTTATTTGGGCTGGCAAGCATGCAACCATGCAGTTAAAATTAAAGGGCATTGAGATGGGCTTTATAGTCTTTGTTTCAGAAATATTTTTCTTGAACTGATTCTCTGACAATATTTATCTACTTAAGACCCCTTGTGATACTGAAGACATTCAGTCTTGCATCTAAACTCCTATATAGTCAGTTTAGATTAATGATCATTCCTTATCTCCTTTAGTTGGATTTTGGTAGAGAAGTGTGCTGTCTCTGGCTAGAACGAGGTTAACATTTTTTTACAGCACTGCTCTGCTGCTGTCTTTTGAAGACACATTGCTGACAGCCCAGAAGTGTTTTGAGTGTTTTTGAGCAGTGCTTGCACAGCATCAAGGCCTTCTCTGATTCTTGCTTCCTGCCCTGCTCAGTGAGTAAGATGGGAGTGCTACAAATTGACCAGACATAATATTCCACACCATGAGATGCCACACCTAGCAGCAAAAGCTTAAGAAGGGATGTTTGTGGTTATGATGTTTATCTTGCCAAGAAAATGTTACGTATACTGGGATCCTGCTAAAAGGGGCTATACATCACCTGACTATGGGAAATAGTGAATAAATTCCTCTTTGTTTGCACACATAGCTTTTGCTTCACTTTTTATCTATGGCAGAGGGTAATGAGACCCTGGATGGTGACTACTGTTCGGTGCCTATCAGTGACAAAGATAAAGCGTAACTTGTATTTCCAGTGATTGTACTACTTTTTTTTTTTAATTTGATGCCATTATTGAAGCTTGACTACTGTGCAGCTGTGTTTTAATGTTACTAGATGAACACTGTAGCCTCATATTTTCTTATTTTGAAAAATATCAAAAAGCTAGTTCACAGGAGAATAAGGACCTACAGGAAGTGTCATCCAGTTTGCCTAATTTCAAATAAAACCCTCTGAACACAGGAAAAAAAAACCCAAACCCAAAGCAAAAGAAGCAAAACAAGAAAATTAACAATTTGATGCACAGCAAATAATTTTATCCAGAGTTATGTATTTAGATGGCAAGAGGAGACTAATTCTAGTGGAGGGAAATTTTCTGTTGAAACTCATCTTCCAGAATAAACCATCCAAACTATAAATAAAACTTAAGTTTTATTTTATATCTTGAGTGGTATCCTTTTAGGACTGGTAGAGTTCAAATAATGCTGAAATTGCTGTTGATTTTTTCATAAAACCTGCGTCTGTGAAAATCCAGGAGTGAAGGAAAGTATCACCAGTATTTTATTCTATTTGCCAAAGGCATACTACATGCTCAATGGCCAGTCCTTGAAACTCCAGTCTACAGATGTCAGCCAAGACACCTTTAAATCAAAGGCAAGAAAACAACCAGTTCTCCAAGACATAGTTTCCTTTGTACTATGGGCTGGTTAAGGTTGAAATGTAAGCTCCCTTTTCTTTAGCTTCATTTGAAGGTTGAGCCCTAGATCAGTCTCTTCTGCCTTCTCAGTTCTTACTCACTTACTACTATTTGCCACCTCTGTTCTGGGAACATTTGTTTCATGCTGCTGTCCAGGTTATATTTTTGCAGATTATAAAATATATAGCTTTCAGACTTTTATGACAATCTGACTATATATTTACATTATCCACTGAATTCTTAAGTTCTGTCTTGAATACATATCAAAAATATTTATTTCATTCATATGTTTTCCATGTAGCATTTGGGGTGGTACAGACTGACTACTTATTTTATTTCTGTAATATTTTTCTGTCATGTTTATGCTCATCTTCTCAACTGCTTTGACCTAGTGTTTCTACCTTATGTTCTTATGACCCACACTCTTCCTTTATATGGGTAAACACATTGCAAAATCTCATATTCCACATCCCTTTACAGGACATTCATACATGACCTTTTAGAGAATAGGATTGAATTAACAGGGATTAAGTGCATGGTATTCTATTTAGATTGCAGTGGTCAGTTGAATAACCATACGATAGGGAACAGTGGGTTAGGGAGCTGTTGTTTCGATATTGATCTTAAGCAAATAGGTCACAAGCTGAGCATGAGCTACCCAAGTCATGCCCTGTGCAAAAGGCAAATATCATCCTAATGTATTTAAATACCAGTTTAACTCACATGAAATAATGAATAATCCATCAAATATTTTCAACATTATTGAGGCTTCAGCTAGCATATGATGGTCAGTTTGGGTTATTGTGGTTAAGAAAATGTACAAATGGGATACTGGAGACACCTGTGAGAATGATCAGGCATAGAAAAGAATGAACTAAGAAAAAAACCAAAACCTGGGGATCTTTTTTCAATAAGTTGAAATTAGTACTTTTTTTCAGAGATGGCATAATAATAGTATTCACAGAATACATAGGGCCTAAAGATTTAGACCACAGTATGAAAGATCCAGGTATTATTATTATTAACCTGTGCAAAGCTGAGTTTTCAGAAGCACTGAATTAGCTGGAAAGGCTGAAATATGAACATCCTTAAGGTCAGGTTAGACTGTTGTCTCTTTAGACTGAGTCTGCCTTGGTATGAAATAGATAGACTTTGCAGGGTCATTCTTTTCTACTATGATTTTATTAATAAAAATACCTTTTGAAGATTTAACTTCAGCTGTGAATTGATGGGATATATTTTTTCCCATGCTAAGAACAGAGCATAAACTTTTACCATGAAAAAGGGGAAAACAGCTCTTGTGTTTGAAAAGTCAAATATTTGGGACATTAGAATATTCTGATTAGTTCTACTCAAATGAGTGAATATGTGTTTCTACTATCATACCAATGACTTCTCTTAGTGGTGCTTCCTTTGTTAAATATGTCTCATTCTCAGGCAATGGGTAGCCATCATTATATACAAAAATGTGTGTTATCAATATATTCTGTTACATACTTTGCAAGATCTTGCATCAGTCAGGATATGTAAATGTAATTAATGTAAAAAATGCCTCAGCTAGTTAGTTTTCTATTTTTTCTAACATTATCAGTATATGTAGAGGACGTTTCATGGAATGTTGTGTAGTAAAACAAAAGACAGGCTGTGTATAGCCTTAAGGCAGTTATAACTTTTTAAAAGTCAACAAGTCATCTGTTCCTTAACAGACCTTTGGTTACATAAAGGAATATTTTCCTGTCCATTTCCTGTCTTGATCACTTTCTGTTCAGTCCCTGGTGCTGCTGCTGAGAAAAGTTTAAAAAAATTATATGGAAGGAAGATGTATTTCTCTTGGAAACTGAGTAGATTGCTGAATCATTTCAAAATGTTATTTTCTGGCCTAAGAATCAATCTAACGAGCTCAATTCTAAAAGCTAAAACAGAGAGCCATAAAAATGAAATTGAAGGATTTATGCAGGTTAAAATATGCAAGCTATTTTTGCACATATACACACTGGCACACGCATACACAAAGTTTTGTTCTGTCAAAACTTGTGTATATGCATATACATATGTATACATAAAAAGTTCAGCTATTGTATCTCAGCATATATAACTTCCTAAAACTTTCATTAATAGGAAGCCATCAAGCTGTTTGGTACTTTCCCATTAATATTTCTTTTTTGCTGGAGCTGCTCCACTGAAAGTATTTATTTCATATGTTTTAATACAAACATACATTTTCAAGCAACTGTTAAAATCTGAATCATTATTGCTGTTACTATGAAGGCAATATCCCCTTGCATACAAATCTGTTCTCTTCCAAATGCTTTACTTAAATGAATCATTTAAATGAAATATATATACATATATAAACGTATTACTATTATGCTATTAATTATTTCCTCAGAACCTGCTTATGCCAGTGATACTATATTAAATATAAACATATAATCACAATAGGGGCATTTTACTGATGTATTACATGATTTCATCACTAGAAAGTAATTTCGGTGATACAATATCAGCACAATGCCACAACGATGGTGCATTATTTACTATAAATAGGTTGCAGTGCTTCTCAAATTATAAGGCACACTTTTCTAAGTGTGTGGCTTAAAAAGAGCTATTCATTAAAAAAAATTTAAAAAAATTAAGAGATTTATATGAAGATGAGTTCTATATGCTTGAAACATTCCTTCTCAGTTTGTGTTTTGAGAAAATATTCAAACTCTTTGTCACAAGTACAGATGATTTGTGTTTAAACAAAACTACTCAAAGGATTTTGAGGTGTTCCTGAAACCAAATGCAGTGAAATGTGAGTTATGAGGATTGAAAAAGTTCACTTCTGATACAGTTTCTAAATAGTGAAAATATGGGAGTAGTTTTGGTGCAAGAGTTCCCCAAAGCATAAGGACCACATGGGTCAACTGACTTAAGACGGAGAGCTTCAAAATAGCAATTATTTCATATATATTTTGCAAGAACAACTAGCACAAAAAAGGGGAGCGGAGGGAAGTTGGGGTTTGGTTTTGATTTTTTAAAAAAATTATTATTTCTAATCCAGGCACTCTCCAAAAGAAAGAGGACTACAGTTTTCAAATTCATTGTGTTTATGTGTCAAGGTGGTATCACAACTGAGCTGAGGGGGCACTGTGAGGGGAGGCCGGAGCTGCCCCAGCAGGACACAGCCGGTTCCAGCCAGGCACAGCCGGTTCCAGCCAGGCACAGCCAGTTCCAGCCGGACACAGCCGGTTCCAGCCAG